>JAGDQP010007612.1:0-36466 GCA_022664845.1 Lepisma saccharinum | reverse complement strand
TTGTCCAATACGTCCCAGCAACCAGCTGTTCTTGGAAAACAAGGCACCGACTCTCCTCCGCCATAAACCGAAGAAAGCTTCCGAAAGTGAGTCAGCAGAAAGCTATTAGTAAGTGAATAAAGACACGGGTTCTTAGCGGTACTTTCTGGGAAGTTTTGGACAACAAACGAAAGAAGCGGGGAGTCGAGACTGTGAATGCTTGCTGAGAAGGTGTGTTAAGTGAAGCTACAACTAGTATTTTTATCGGGTTCGCTATTGAACACGGTTCTGTATAATGTAATTTGGTAGCGCGACCTCCGGGAGGACGGCACGAATTATATAGAAGCCACAGACAACAAAGCTATTTAATGTTGTATTCAGTTAAATTAATATTTGAAAATAGAAAGGAAAAGCATGTGCAGTAATTAAAAATAATAAAATGTTGTTGAGAAAAGTGTTGAACTACCCAGCTATCCTACAAAAGCAAGAGTCGCCTCTTTGCGTATCGGGGTAACTTGTGTCATATCGACTCAAAATGGGCATAGTCTTTCTAAAGACCTCTTTTCCTTCGGTTTTCCAACCACAATTGACTATAGTATTTTGTTTTCTTCCATTCTAGCTACATGGCCTGCCCATCTCTGTCATCGTGATTTCTTACAACAACGGGCAAATCTGTGGAATTCTTCATTATGCAGTCTCCTCCATTCGCCGGTCATCTCATCCAGCATATCTTTCTCCAAACCTTATTTGCAAACACATGTAGCTTATGTAATATGTTCATCAGCCAGAATAGTACTCCAGCTGTCGCAACCATAAAGTATTATCGCCAGAATAACCGTTCTGCATATTTCAACTTTCTTGATATCGTAATAATCGCGAGTTTTGGAGCTCCCAGGTTGAATAGAAACATGCGCTGCCAGTGAACGATGCTAAGTGATTTTTTATATCTTCCATGACCTCATTTTTGCTTCTTACACATGCTATAGAGTATCTAAATTTATTTATATTCGATATGATCTCATTTTTACTTATGTTTGTGTTTACATCGTGCTCCTTCGTAGGATCATTATCATTTGTTTTCTCCAGGTTTACCTGTTCGCCTATAGCAACGCAAGCTTCTGTTAAGATATCCATTTTACTTTCTAGTGCATCTATATCGTCCACTATTAAATCGACATAATTAATTCCAGTTTAAGAAAATCGTAATGTAATAAACACAATAATTGGGATAGTATCTGTTGGCATCAAAAAGTTTTGAACACAAACTGGTCTTTGGTTAGGCAAAAGTACTTTTTAATAGCAATCGCCCACTGCTAGCATTAAAGACTGAAAAACATACTTCAGTGGAAATCTAAGATAAAAATAAAAATAACAAACATATTCATTAAAAATTGCAAGATGTTAACCTACAAAAATGTGACCAACGTTTACTTAAAAGCAGACTCTGGAGGTCCACGAAAATAAAACGAACTTGCCTGCAAGTTATTACTTTTCTTCATTTTGTCTCTAATTCCATGCGTATCAGTACAATTATTTAGAATGTTTAAAACTTACAAAGGGACTACTAAAGCGTACAAAAATATGCGATACATTCTGTACAAAGCTCCTTTAGAACATGTTAGTAGTTGATAGGGCACTTTTGATGGAAGTACCGTTAGCTACATACTTCAATATTTCTTTCTTTTGATATTATTATAAAATATATTTGTTGTTATTGGTCGCTGTTTATTTTAGTATGTGTTGTTAGAACTATTATTATTATTACTAGTACTACACGTAGTAATACTACTGCTACTATTACTAGTACTACATATTTCTAACCGTAATAATAATAATTTTAGTTATATGTAAATGTTGTATTTATTAATGTATTGAGAGGCCCCCGTTTTTATAAGTTTTGAGTCACACTAGTAATAATAATAATAATAATTTTTGTTTTATTAAAATGTTCTATTCAAGAAAGTATTGACATGCCTGTCATAAGTTTTGAGTTCTATATATACTTGAAATCTTAAATATTATTATTATTATATCGGAATGGGGTACCATTGGTTGCAAAGAAAGAACGAAAGAAGGAAGGAAGGAAAGAAATAATGAGAGACGGAATGATAAAGAGAGAAAGAAAGGATAAGATGTTGCTAGTTTTTATATACATTTATTGTTTCTTGAAAACGGTGCTGTTTCGTTTAGCTTCGAATGCGTTGTGATTACTTCCTGGTGAAAGACAAGACTGTAGCAACTGCTCTGACGTCATACAAATTCCCTTTTAAATATGTTTTTGGCTGTAGAGAATAGGATCACATTGCAACGAGTGAAGTTTCCCACTAATATGTAATACTTGTTGTGTGTCAATTAATGATAGCAATGGCGTTATTCATAATCCGTTAGAAAATATATTTGTTTTAAAATGTGAGTTAAACTTCTTGTGTACGTGTGACCACTATAAAGTTTCATGCTCAAATGCTGGTGGGTGAATGTAGTTGTAGTTCATACAGTTCTTTTAAAAGGCTTTAAATAAAGTGGAAAATGGTTACGTGCTTACTTGAATGCTTGGTCTTGTCTAGACGCTTGACCGCGTCATCTCTTTCAAGATGTCTACAGGTGTAGCTATTTTAAATGTTTGTAACACTGATACGATTTAGTTCACATAACTGTTAACTTAAATATAATTTGTATGACGTACAAAACATGAATAATACTGTTGTATTTTGGTGGAAATGTAATATTCCGTTGATATACCTGCATGGCAAATGAATATTTTAAATCATTGTCAATTGTTTAAGAAACTTTGCAAAATGCTAGTCAACCAAGCTAGCGTTATTGTAATGTTGGTTGCATGTGCTTCAGATGAAAAAATGAACCTTATAAAAAGATGTACAACTTATCCTTTTTAAAATGTGAATTGTTTTAAATTACACTTTACGGTAAATTATATTGTTTTTGCACGACATACTAACCGACTTGTGTAACATGAAATAAAACATGTGACAAACAGTTACACGTTCCTTGTTTTAAGCATACATAACCGACATACTGGTATTTTTCTACATACTCAAATAAGTATGCCATGTTCGATAGATCGAAAATATATCGATTACAATTGTGCCATGCTATATAAGTACCAGTTTTTATAAAATATTTCTTAATTCTACTTACAATTGCATTGAGCGTTGTTTGCTACAGAATTGATAATATTGAGAGTGATTACTGACTTTTTAAGAGAAAATACTAACTACAAGTGTTTTAAGGGCTGATTATTGTACTGGCAGCTAATTGTGAGCTTTTAAAAGAAGAGAATAAGGTACGTGTTAAACTTTTACACTGTGTTATACTTTAATGTAAGATTGGTAATAAAATTAAAGTTAAAAATGCATGGAGGCATTACAGTACTAATGATTTTATTTGTTTTGCAAGTTGTTAAATAAGCCTACAAGTAAAACATCATGACGGATTTAGCATTGAACGATTGGATTAATATAGGTTTACTGGTACATGAAATCGAAGGATAAATTGATAAGGAAGCACTAATATTAACTTGGAAGGAGGTATGTGAACTACTATTTAAAAGATTTACCACTAAAAAGTGCACTTTTAAATAAATTGTGGTAAAACTATACGCGGCATTTAGTCATGATCAAACAACAGTACTAAATAATTGTCTAACAGTAGCGGATGTTTCATTGTTATTTGAACTAGGCTTTTTGTCAATCTTGATTCATATTCTCTCTCAAGACGTAATGTTGAAAGACTATTAAAAATCGTTTTGGCGTGCACAGAATTAATCAGTCTACAGTGTATAGATTTTTTAAATTTCGAATTATCAGAGTTTTCATTAATGAATATACAGTTACAGACCAGTTACAAGTCGAATTTGCTGATGAAATAGAAGGTACCAATGTTAATGAGGAATTAGAAACTGTTGAAAATGCGTTAAACTATGCACCTAATACTGTAGACATGTTATTTGTAGCACAATATTTAAACACAAAAACAAACGTTAGTGAATTAGCAAATACATGGAACATTAGTAAATTATGTAAACTTTTACATGAAGGAGCACAACTTGGTGCAAGCAATATTTTGATGCCTTATTTACTAATATTGTTAAATTATGTAACAGTAAATATTTAGACATTTTAGAATCGTGTCGATGTCTCGCAGATGTGTTAAGGTTATACAGCGCTGGGTATTTTTTATCCTTAAAATCACTGAATTTAGATAAGAATAAAGGTGAAAAGCTAGTTAGTGCAGAACTTATAGGACACGACGGAGGTAATTTAGATACGTTAAGAGATATTTCGGACATGAATATGCAGAATCAATTATTTCAAACTTTAATTTGTTAAATTGCACACTTCAATAAATGCTAATGCCGATAAATATGATGACGCTTGTTTACAAAGCGGTGCTGGTGAAAAATGGGTTGACTGGGTACCGCCACTACCGATTGCTTTTCAAACATCATCTTTAGAACAACACGATACAGTATTAGATAGTAGCAGTACTAGTACTAATAAGTTTAAAATAGAAGCAAGAAGACATTGAATGTATCCTGTTGTTAATTTAGAAGACCGTGAAATAGTTGTTACACGAACAGATGGTACGCCCACAGATGATCCTCAAATCTCATTTCCGAACTGTTTAAGCTTGCTATAACCAAAATAATTCAAGACGTGCCTGATTATATGTATATAGAGTTAACAATTGAGTCTGATAATTGTACTTTGCATGTCATCGCGTAAAAGAGCCCTCATCAACGAAGAAACAATATTGGCGTCTGTGCAAAATGTCTTAAACAGTAATGAGTCATTTTTGTTAACAAATAAACTAATAATAAAGGTGAGTACGGTAGATTATCGACAAGTCCAAGGTCGTAATTGGTCAAAAAGGATCGTTATGTGGAAGCCTTAACATACATTAATCAGGATATTTTTAAAGACAATGAATTAAAGACAATGAATCTTGTCTTTCATTTGCAATTGAACTTGGTAAATCTAGGTAAATTTGAACTTCAAATAACTATAATCGCATACAATATTTAAAAGATAATCAACTTACTTGGCTAGCAGATGCTAAAATATTATTTAATAATCCAGGTGTAAATGTAAGAAAACCAGGTGGTTGTACAACGGACGTACAAAAATTTCAAAATTGGTTAGGGGTGAATTTTCAAATTATTGTATACGAAAAGAATGTGCAAAAAATGTACACGTATCATTTTTCAACATCCACCAGCGTGTAGAAAAATATTCTTATATTATCACAATCTCCGTTATTATTTGATTTCGTGCATTACACGCTCTTTGCAAGTAAAACAATATCGTCCCATGTGCTCAGAAGGTTACGATAATGAAAAAATCATACATGTGAATTTAAAAGCCCATTTTGCAAATATAGACATGAGCCTGATACTAAAAAAGAAAAAAGACTTATTATGTGATACGTGTAACAGATATTTTCCTAATAAAACTTGCTTTAAAAATCATAAAACATTCCAAAATAAAATGTCAAACTCGTTATGCAAATTAAAATATATCTGTTTTACATCGTAAGTGCGGTGAAATACATTGTAAAATATGTAATATTCCAGTTGAACCTAATCATGATTACTATATTAAAAAGCAAAATAATGAAAAATTAGACAAAAATTTATATATTTTGTATGATGTGAGACTTTACTTGGTGGAGCAAATGAAAATGTAGAATCATATTGTAAATCTGGTTTGCGCATATCATAGATGTTTTTCTTGCAAAAATTTTAACGAATTTTAATGCCTACTTTCGGAGTTTAAATGTGGTTATCGTATAAATCGCGAAACATGTGATCAGTGTGGTGTACGGGATTTTACATTAAAGACTGAAAAGTTTTATAGCGCACGTATTGGCTAAACGTGCTGAATTAAAAAAAAACACTTTGTATCGGACATAATTCTTCAAAATATGATACAATTTTTACTGCAAAATCTTTATTAGATGACCAAGGTATAAAAATTCAAGTAACAGTTCAAGGAAATAAACTCACTGAACTCCGCGTTGGTAATCATAATTCTTTTAAAGATAGTTATCTTTACATCAGTGTAAAGTTGTATAAACTACCTCAAACATTGGGCCTACCTGAAAATGAATATAAAAAAGGCACATTTCCATTTCTTTTTAACACGTTAGAAACCAGAATTATAACGAAGTTTGGCCTGACATTAAATATTATGACATAAAATCTTAGTGAAAAGGATGCGCTAGAGTTAGAAAAAGGTATCATGAAGAATGTGGAGGGAAAACATTTAATTTGCAAAAGGAACTCGAAGAGTACTGTAAACAAGATAAGAAAATATTGCCGGCTGCTGTAACTAAATTTTCGGATTTAATTGAGGAAAGAACAAACGGGCTTCAATGCTTTATTTGGAGCACAACAATTGCTAGTTTGGCAATAAGAGTGTTTAGAACATTATAATTACAAGAAAGTACTTTGGCAGTAATTCCACCATTAGGATATTCTTATGAATGCCAACAAAGTCAAAAGGCTTTAGATTGGTTGTATTATATTGAAAGCGAATATATTATAGTTTGAAAAGTTACAAAAAAGAAGTACTAGGATCTTACTATTTTGATTGCTATGATGGGAAGACAAAAGCTTGTTATGAATTCCATGGATGTTATTATCAAGATGATCCTATTTGTTTTCCATATTTACGTAACAAGCCTTTGATGGAGAAACCTCAAATGATCGCTACCAACATACGTTGGCAAAACGAGCATATTTAGAAAAATTAAAATATAAAGTTGTTGAAAAGTAGGAATGCTCTAGGAAAAAGATGTAAAACTTACAAAAATTTAAAGATTTTCTCAAGCAAGAACACATTAATAAAAACATCAATTTGCCCACAAAAAATCATTTCATGGTAGTAGAACGGAAATATTTAGAAGTTTTTATGAATGTAAACCAGGAGAAAAGTGCCACTATTACGATATTACTTCCCTCTACCCCTACATTATCAGCACACGGCCTTTACCCATAGGTCAACCAAAAATATATGAGGGTAATCAAACTGAAAAAAAAAATATTTTAAAAACATACATGGAATTGCCCTATGCAAAGTATTGCCTCCTAAAAAATTTTCCTTCCTCTATTACTATACAGCATACATAATAAACTGTTTTTTGGTTTAAGTCGCACTCGTTTGAATGAACAAAATGTCACAGCTTGTAAGCAACGGATAATGAAAGAGCTCTTACGGATACATATTGCACATCGGAATTAAGAAAAGAATTTGAATGTGGTCACGTCATTCAAAAAGTTTATGAAGTCTGGGAGTTCGAAACTCAACAAGGATTACTTGAAAAACATGTACATTCGTTTTTAAAACTTAAACAAGAAAATTTCGGCTATCCTAGTCATTGCACAACACAAAGTGAAAAGCTCAACTATATTATAGATTACGTAAAACATGAAAAATAAATCTTGATCGTACTAAGATACAAGATTTCCGGCAATTATTTTTAAATTTGGCCAATGGACAAATTTACCTGAAACAAAAATTGTTACAGATGCTAAATCGTTTTTAGAAATAGTTTTATCTTCACAGTACGAAATACAGTGATTCCTGTTGGTGATAAGACCTTAGTTGTGACCTATAACGATCTTGATAAAGAAAATAAGCCACTACCTTAATTAATGTTGTACTATCAAGCTTTAGAACGTAATGAGGCACGTGTTAACTTATATGAGTTAATGCAGGCTGTTGGATATGAACGTGCTATATATGTAGACACAGACGCAATAATGATTATATTACGTGAAAGCGAAACAAATACGCTATCGTTAAATAGCTATTTAGAAGGGTTTACTGATGAAATTGAAAAAACTGGCGTATTTAAATAGTTATAGCTGCAGGGCCAAAGAATTATTCTTACAGAATAAAATACTACGAACAGGACAATATTAAAGACATTTGTAAAGTGAGAGGTATTCAACTGTGTTGGCGTAACAGTAAAAAATAATTATGATTAGTTTAGAAATTTAGAATGTGAAAACGGAAAAATATCTTTATAATCCTCGCAACATTGTAAGAAAACTTGGTTTTACCATAGGTTTACGCCCTCAAATCATAACACATCGTATGATAAATGGCAAGAGACGCAAGGTATTAACTGAAAGTATATTTGATAAGTATTACACTTTGCCATTCGGCTATGGAGGATAAATGAAATAAAATGACAATTTAAAGCGCCATCTACACCGCTTTATTACTACAAATACTACCTGAGTATTTAGAAATTTAGAGCATTTTTTACTTTAAAAATGTTAAAGTTTCAACATCCCGCAACAGTGCTCATTTCAGCCTTGGCCGACAAAACAAATTTTATTACTAAATAATTACGTTATAAAAATGAAATGCTCAGTGTACCATTTAATGAAGTTTTATGGTGTTATGGAGCAGTTCCACCTAATATTCCAAACATTCGAAATTTTAATGGAATTCCTGATATGAATACGTTTGAAATTGAGGAAAATTCACTATTTTGGATGATGTGATGTTGGAACCTAATGAATCCGTTGCAACCTTGTTCACAAAATTTGCAGGTCATAAAAGTAATATCCGTAATTTTTATTGTGCAAAATTTATTCCCAAAAGGAAAATACTTTCGGGATGTCAGTCTTAATTCTCATTATATTACAGCTTTTAAATCACCTCGTGATAAATTACAAATTCAGCATCTAGCAAGGCAAATTATCCCTGGAAATACTAAACATTTAGTTGCTGCATATGAAAAAGAAACACATAATCCATAGACATACTTGTTATTTGACCTAACACAAAAACTACAGATCCATTAAGAGTACGTTCAAAAATATTTCCTGATGAAATATTAACAATTTACGCTGAGCAAGAACATGCAAATTCATTCTTTTGACTTTAGTCTATTACAAGATACACAAGGTAAAACAACATTTTAAGACGCTTCACAGTTTGTGCGAGTGAAATAAAAAAGCGTAAAAAACTTTGCAACAGGTGACGTCATGCGTACAGTGTTACAAATCACTAAAAATGCTATAAAAGGAAATGTTAGTTTCAGTGATTTTCATAAAAGGCGATTACAAAAACGTAAGCATACATTACGTCAGTTATCTTTGCACCGAACAGCCTGAAAAAAAACGTAAGTTACTTGTACAAAAAGACTGTGTCTTACTTCCACTACTATTGGCTCTAGTATTATCAGCTATTGGAGGATCTATTTTTTTTAGAAATGAGTGGTTCAGAACATAATTTTCAAAAAAATATTTTGATTCCTGAGAATACTGTTTCGCAATTACAACTACTAAATCTAGTTAATCTTATCAAACAAAACTCGATCAGGAGATAGATAATATTTAAAAAAAACATATTTCTATTACTCAAAAGTGGAAATTACATCAAGACGCTTTAAATCGATATTAAAATCATACAAACAGTATGACATCATCTTTTCTTCCATTGTTACACCAGTTTATGAAACTGAAAGCCGCCCTTGGAAAAAGTATTACTAAATGAAAAAGTAGCAATAGCAGTAATGAAATTAAGTATGAACACATTATTCAATCAATGCCAAAAACTTTTCCAAGAAAAACTGAAGGATTATTAAAGCATTTACTAGCCTCTAATCGAGTCAGTTGGAATAACGACGGAACCGTGTTTATTCAAAATGATAAGTTACCAGGCTCAAATATTATCGACTTAGTGCATGATGTTATAAGAACTCGCATGTATTCCCGTTATCCTGTAGGCATACAAGAGTTTGAAAAGTTTTTAAGTGATATAAACATACCTACATAATTTCTCAACATAGTTGATAGTGCAAATATATTTAATACGCCATCTAATGAGAGTAAAAAAGTCATAACCATACACTTTCAAAAAGAAAAAGATGCTCTGCTCTTTCTGTAATATTTAAAAACTAAAAAATATTATTTATAAAATGGCAAAGTAATCAAAAATATTTTAGAAATCTGGGGACCCGGGTACTTTAAGTAGTACATTTAAATTACAAAAATGTTTCTAGCTGTCAAAATCGAAAATTACAAATTGGTTGTCTACACAGGATTCGTATACCCTATATAAACCCATACGGAAAATATTTCTACGAAAAAAATTATGTGAGTGGTCCACATGAACTAATACAAATGGATTTAGCAGATATGCAAAATGTAAAGCAGATTAACGATAATTGTTGTTTTATATTAGTGGTATTTAATTGCTTTACAAGATTTATTTGGTGTGCGCCATTGAAAACGAAAACAGGAAGTAAAGTAGCAAAAAAGTATTGAACAAATATTAAAATCAATACCAATTCCTATACTGGATTGCCAAACAAATTTAGGTACTGAATTTTATAATAAAAATGTTAAAATAGTATTTATATCATTTCACATTATCGCAATAGTGTATTTTCTGAAATAAAAACTGCTTTTGCAGAAAAGGTCATTAAAGTGTTAAAAGAAAAAGATATATAAATAATTTACAGCCAGTAACAGTTATAGAGATATAGAAATTTTACAAGAACGTGTGCACGGATATAATAATTCCAAACATTCAAGCATATTACTAGCTCCAGCACAAGCCGAATCAAATGCATATCAAATATGGCGTACTTCATATGGTATTTCAAAAATGAAACAAAGCCAATGTAAATTTCAGCCTGGTGATTATGTTCGTGTTTCAAAATTTGAGCATATACTTCAAAAGTGATATTTACCCAAATGGACACAAGAAATATTTATTGTTGAACAACGTAACAAAAGTACTCCCCTGACCTATAAAATTAAAGATTGGAATGGCGAACTTATTAAAGGTACATTTTATACTGAAGAACTGCAGAAAGTAATTATTAATAAAAATAAAACTTATTTTATTAAAAAAATAATAAGACGTAAAAAACATGTTATTTGTAAAATGGTTAGGATACCCTGAAAGTATCAATTCGTGGATTAGTAAAAAAAATCCGTTCAGTTGTAAACATGGCATCATTTAAAAATACTTTTACATAACGCTCCCATCAAATACATCTAGTAATCCTTTCTCAACAAATAAAACAGCTTCTTATTCTGCTAAAATTTGTCAACCTACAGAACTCAAACAAAAATAAAACTGGGTTGTAGAAATAACATAATTATATGCCATGGTCTTTTTATATTATCACTAAAGAGGAAAAACTCGTGATTCACACTGTAAAGTAATAAGGTTTAAAGATATATTCTCGTGAAAGACTGTGAAAGATATATTCTCGTCTTAAAAATGGCCTTACTAATTCATTGTACTTTAGAATGCTGTACTAATGAACCTAATTTATTTACTTTACAATTGACGCAAACAGCCATCGAATCAAGTTCAATGATTGAATACAGACCCGTGTCAACACTAACAGCAGATAGACCCATTGAATTTGTTATTCCTGGTAAAACAAACCCAGCATATTTACTTATATGTTCGTTGCAAAATATTAAGAGGTTATGGATCAAATTTACGTGAAGCACAACCTGCAGCAGGTGATCAATCTTCTACTGAAGCCGATATTGTAGCCCCTTGTAATAATATGCTTCATTTAATGTTTAATCAAATTTATGTTTGCTTAAATGATAAAGTTATTAGTTATTCTGCTGTATGTGCATACCCTTATATAGTTCAAATAGAAACGTTGTTAAATTATTCTATAGATGTTACAGAACACCTCTAACCTGTGTTCTTTGGTATAAGGATACAGCTGGCAAAATGGAAGGGTTAAATAATGAAAATAAAGGTTTTCAAATACGGTCTCACTACGCTGCAGAAAGCGCAGAATTCGATATGATACGACGACCACATACATATATTGCTAGCTTGGAACGTGTACTACCAAACAAGGTTGGTTTAAGGGTAAAATTACATAGAAGCAAAAATGAATTTTGTTTAATGAGTCCTTCAAATTCTTCATTTAAAGTAGCATTAGAAGAAGTTGTTTTGTATGTACGTCGTGTAGAAATATCTGCAGATTTATTATTACAAATTAACACAAGAATGCAAAGTGAAACAACTAAATTACCGCTAACAAGAGTCGAAACTAGAACTCATACAATTCCAAAAGATATTCAATCACACACTATAGATAACTTATTCTCGGTGGTGTACCTAAATGCATCATTATAGGCTTTATTTCAAATTCGACGTTTAATGGGCAGTACGATAAAAGTCCGTTTAATTTTCAAACTTTTAATCTTAACAAATACGATTGCATCTTGGTTCAAAAGCAATTCCTCTGACACCAAATTTTAATAAACAATTATTTATTAGAAGCTATCATACACTATTTTCAGAAACAGGAATATTTTATCAAAATGAGGGTCTTGGTATTACAAAGTTGAATTTGCAAACGGATACACTTGATACAACTTTATTCTGTCGCCTACCAGCACTATTGATGATGCAACGTGGGACGTTGTAAGATATTCGCCAATTAACTTAAAATTAGGATTATCTGAACCTCTTTCAGAATCTATTACATGTATTGTTTAGGCATAGTTTGATAGCCTACTTCAAATAGACAAAGACAGAAATGTATATAACGATCAAGCGTTTTAGTTTTCCTACATTATCACAAGTGTACCTATACATTTAATCAACAAAATTTTTGTTTAATGAACTCGTTATTTGATCATGATTAATAAAGTCCATACTTCAAGTGTGTAAATCTCTATACATTAGTTTACATGTGTTATAAAACAAACTGTTAACAGTAACAACTCTATTCAGTGTTTAAGCAAATAAAAGGCTTTGACATTAATGCTAAAAAGAAGTGGTTAATCCAGTGGATCTACGTGCTTATCGGACAAGTTTTTAAACTGTAAACGGTGAACAGAAAATAGTGTGCTTAACTGTACAGTAGTAAAACGTAAAAGTGTGCAATTTTTAAAAAAATATTTATAATTTATGTCCAAGTTTGCGTGTACTTTTTAAACTACATCCCTATATATTGGTTTACATACCTTATAAAACAAACTGTTAACTGTGACAACGCTATTCAATGTTTTAAACAAATAAAACGCATTCACATTAATGCTAAAATGTGATCAATCCAATGGATCTGTGTGCTTATCAGACAAGTTTTTAAACTATAAAAAGTGAACAGAAAATAGTGTGCTTAAAAACTAGTTACAATTTATGTCTAAGTGTGTGTACTTTCTAAGGGGTATGTACAGTACAATGGGGAATGATACTATTCTAAGAATAATATGGCACGACGAGGTAGTAGCTAAAAGCCTTGTTGGAATAATGATATCCTATTGATAGACTGTAACTGTAAAATGTCCTGCTGGACTTATCATCAATCTGGATAAAGCACACTCAAGAGGAACCCATTGCGTTGCCGTACATATCGACCAATTTCATAAAGGCTATTATTTTCACAGTTTTGCAAATGTTGTGCCAAAACCTACCAAAACTTCTTTATAATGAAGTTCTAAAATGTATCACTGTAATTTTATTCAAGTACAAGAAGTTAATTCTATATGTTGTGGTTTATTTTACGCTGTGCGTAATATTTCTGTTTTATATGTTTATATACATCAAAACATAAATTGTATTTAAACGTTAATATTGTATTTCGTCATGCTATTCGTATGAATTTATAAATATTAAAAAATATATATAATTTCAATTTTTTGATTCTCATTTCTACCAAATATTCAAGTATAGCTTTATATTTTTATACTTAGTTTAGTTTTATTCTTAGTAGTATAACAAATCAGATTTGTATGACGTCAGAGCAGTTACTACAGAGTCTTGTATTCTACCAGCAAATAATCACACAACGCATTCGAAGCTCAACGAAACAACACCGTTTAAAAAAAAAACAATAAATGTAAATCAATAAAACTACCAACATCATCTTATCCTTTCTTTCTCTCTATATCTTTCCTTCTCTTTCATTCTTTCTTTCCAACCAAGGGTACCCCACTCCGATATAATAATAATAATAATATTTAAGATTTAAAGTAAATATATATGGAACTCAAAACTTATGACACAGGCCTTTCAATACTTTCTTGAATACAAAATTTAAATATAACAAAAATTATTAGTAGTAGTATTAATAGTATTATTATTATTTTTATTATTATTACTAGTATAATTCATATTTACTTAAGGATATTTAGTTTTGGTTTATTAAGTGAAATTAAAAAATAACATTTTTTTTCTTACTTAAGGTCTTATTAGGAAACGATATTTTTAGATAAATATTTGCTTTCAAAATGTTGCTGAGCCGCGGAATGGTTTAGCGCTCATCTCTGATGATAGGGGTGGTCGGCTCGACCCCTGCTCCTCCTATATGAACTTTGTGGTAGATTAACACTGTATGTGTGGCTTTCCTCGGGCTTCTCCCGTTTCCTCACAGTTTCTTTATTCCACCAATTCATCTCATCATCCATCCCGTCTGACCGAAAGTTGCCTACAGGTCTTAAAATTAAATTCAAAAGACGCTTCTTTCAATATATACTTTTATTTGAGGAAAAGGGCAATAATATCCGATAATCTGGACCATAGAAATCACTACTAATAAAAAGTTTGGTTCTCTGTTGTACTGTACAAATAGGTTAAAGCAAGTAAATGCTTTGTGATAGGCGTTAAAAACTAACTAAAAGTACTTTATATTGGTCAAAGTGTCTCAGAAATTTATTAAGAAGTGGCACCAGCTGTAATAAGATTCCATTCAGGTCAGGCTGTGACAGTGTAAATGCATTTGCAGGATAAAGAATGATTAAAAGGTTTACTGGAACAGCACAAAAATAATGTCAGAACATTTAGAAGCATAGAAATCGAGTGAATTGTTCCAGATGAGTTATTCAAGACACTTGGAAATTTACTTATAACATTTATTGCAAGAAAATATAAATTGGAAGTAGCAATGAGCTGCTACGAAATTATTTACATCCAAAGGCGGGTGAAGTCGATTGCAGCTAACTACCATCATGCAAGGATACATTGGAAGGTGCAAATTTCCAGATAGGGATTTAGATACGAAGACCTGGAAAATACCCTTAAGTATCCCAGAGGCTGAAGAGTATGAATGGAGAAAGGACAGCGAAGGAAAGCTATGCATAAATTTGATCGCCGGAGCATTTGCACCAGAAACTGTTGTGCTTGCCATCGTGTGTTGCAGTTGTTACAGAAATATCAGTAATTGCTCTGGTTCAGATTATTAATTAGCGTATTATTGCTCTTTTCTTCAAATAAAAGCAGTGTCTTTTGCAAAAGCATTTATTTATTTAAAAATATTAATTTTCTAACAATTTTTAGAAAATATTATGCAAATTTAAATAAGAAAATATTATGAATAAAATTTTGTTTTCCCTCCTTTTTTGAAAAGAAATTTCCGCTTAAATCTAAAATCTGCCTCAGTCAAAAATTTAATAAAAATGATTTCGGTTAAAATTAACATTTTGTATTTAACTGAAAAAAAATAGATTTATGAAGATATTGCTCATTGAACTCAAAGAAATTATCTTTAATTTTAAAAAGGGAACCATCGAAATCGAAAAATTTAGAGACGAGATATGCGATGCGGATATATGTACCATTGAAAATTGGCTATAGCCACCATTTTGAATGGCCACCATCTTGGATAGCTACATTTTTGGAATGTCTATCACGTATTTTCGTGCTCTATACGTGCCAGTGTACAAGTGCTGAAAGTTTCACCTGCCCCTGTTTTATACCAAATCATCATGTAGCTTCTACACGCATTAGTGCCTCCATAATGCTAACTCGTATTGCAGAAATTTTCAAACAATTGTCCAAATCTCTGGTTATACTTGTCGGATTTAATTGATCTTTTTAAAATTAAACCCTAGGTTACACGCTATATATTATGTAAGAACATAGGTTTATCTAAAACTTTCGTTTGAAAGTAAAATATTAAATAAGAAAATATTTTAGGCGAAAATGAAACTTTTTTACATTTAACTGAAAAATTATTAGATTTACGAAAATATTACTCATAAACATAAATGTAGCCAATAAAAATATCTTTCATTTAAAAAAAGAATGATCGAAATCGGATAATTCGTAGCCGAGATATGTTGATTTTAATAAATAGAGTCGGCCGCCATTTTGAATGGCCGCCATCTTGGATAGCTATCCTTCTGGAATGTCTATTACGTATTTTCGTGCTCTATACATGCCAGTGTACAAGTGCTGAAAGTTTCATCTGGTCCCCCCATTTTATACCAACAACTTGTCTGGCCCAAGGACTAATTCAACTACTCATGTTTTGTTTACGTGTATTCTATATGCCACATTAACCACTGATTCAAAGGCGTTCAGCTTAGGGGTACTTTACCTGAATGCTACGTATTCTAGCATCAATTACTCTGACCATCAAAATCATTTTAGGTACAAAGAAGGAATATGGTGAACTTCACTAATTCAAACATGCTGATTCCAAAAATTAAATTAATTTTACGGTTGGAAAACAGTAAATATAGTGGAATATAAACTCTTCACTGACAGTGAGCTTCTACAAATGTACCATACATAACTAACTAACTCTATGACTTACGAACTCACAAGTTCATCGCCGAAGTAACAAACGTTCGCCATAGGATTCTATCCTGGAATAGATCAAGCAAATTTTCATTACGAACAACTATTTCTCGAAGATCCCTTTTAAAATCGTCCTCCCAACGACGTCTCGGTCTTCTCAATAGTCTCTTTCGCTCCAGCTTTCCAACTACAATGGAATATGATTTTCGTTTTTCCTCCATCCGAGCTACATGGCCTGACCATCTTAGTCGTCGCGATTTCATTATTCTTACAACATCGTTGAGTCATACAGTCCGTGGAGTTCTTCATTATGCAGTCTTCCAATTCTCTGATCACCTCTTCCCATTTTGGCCCGTATATTTTTCTCAAACCCTTATTTTCAAAAACACGTTATTTATGTCTATCTTCTAGCATAATACTCCAACTTTCACAACCGTCAAGGCAGAATAACTGTTCTGTATACTTTCATTTTCAACTTCCTTGATGTTAATATTGAGGTTAGGACTTGCTGTACTGCACAGAAACATGCGTTACCCGTTTTGTACCATACATAACCTCTCGAAAAGCCATTATTGTGTATATGGAGTTCCAAACACAGAACATGTCTTGCTTTTAGTTGCATTATGATGTAGTATGAAGCATCTTTAATGAATGCCTCCTATTAGATATAGCCCTACTCGTTTTATGAACCAACAATATTCGCTTAACATTGAGGCGTTCCATCTACCTTTCTGACGGTTTTGCATCCTCAGTATGTCCTGATGGAACCTCCCTGATGAATTAACAAGGTTTTTCATTAGACCTAGCTTTGTATAGAGTGCACTCTATGTAAGTCAGCGAAATTCACAAGTTTTCAGTGCTTTTAGGCTTTATGCACTTTTGGGAAGTGATGTCGTCCTTTCCTACACACATTTAATAGCAACAAGTATGCGTTGAAATAAGAATAGATGTAAAACAAGAGTTTCATAAGCATTTCAGCAATTCTTAAAACAAATTATTACAAATACTATTATTATAATATTTTGGAACATAACTTTAAATTCTGAAGTGATAGTCTCTTTCTGCTTTCATGTCTCAGTTCAGCTTATGGTCTGAAATTTAGTTCAGTTTACAGCTTTTCTGTACCAAAACTAGTATTGGTCACTGTTGTAGATAATACATCTATGGTCTGGCAGCTTCTTTCCACATACATGTCCTGATGGAACCTTCAATAGACGTTTGTCGTCATAATAAACTTAGCCATAAAGTACAGCAGAATGGAAAAAATTCTAACTAGTTAAATAGACTCTAACACGTGAAATATGAAAAAGAGATATTTCTGTCTGAAAGCAATTTACATGTAAAGACTCAATGGTTTGTTCGAAAGCTTCTACTGTATATACTTACCTGTACATAAAACAAATATTTATTCTACTTCAATAGAAAATCCTGCTTTGTGTTGATTTCGTCTAGTTCTAATGAAATCGACAAAGGCTGTAGAAAAGAGTGGTGAAAATAAAGGAGTTCAAGCCTTTTAGTTTGTTTGCTCGAGTGAGAGTTTTTGTAGCTTAAGCAGAGGAAAAGAAGAACCTGAAGTGAAATTTGTTTTGTTCAACACGTTGTGTTTTGATCTTTTCCTCTAAACCAGAACGCTTCAGTTTGAGAAATCTCTCCAGAGCGGAAATCAACAATCGCGAGATTTCTTCGAAGTCTAATGGGAGAGAGAAAGAGACGGAGTGAACGTGGAGATTCCGTTAAAGATCACTTTTTTTTTTCTGTTCGCTAAAAAAAAGAGAAACTTTTCCCTAGAAACAAGGCAAGCAAAAGGTAAAAAATTGGTCGAAAGGTCCGAATGTATGAATCAGTTCACCTTTGAACTTCTGTTAGTGCATTTTCCCAGGTTCTGAAGGAAATTTCCTTTCATCTCCAGTTTGTAAATGTTACTTTTCTTCTTCCATATATTAGAAAACTAGCATCACTCATGTTCCCAATCGATGTAGTGACTGTTTCTCTTCTATCGAATTATTTAATTGTGTACGTGATCCTCCAAAATGGTTTTAGAATGACATCTGTATCCATGTCCTTTTCATACTTGTGGAAAATTTAATAAATTGAGTAAAACATCCCACTGTAAATTTAAACAAGATTTAGGTCTCTAGATTTTTTTTGTTCTGCCTACCACTCGCGGCTGGTAGTAAGGTTGAAGCGATGCGCACCAACCTCATCTTCATTAAAAAAAAATAAAAAACAATGAAAGTATGATTTAAATTACGTTCAAGTATGGAATAAGTAATATAATTTTGTCCAGCTTTGTTCAATGAAGCCATAGTTTTCTTTGAGGAAGAGAAAATATACTTCACGTGATGAAAAATTCATCTTGTTGCCGAAGAGATGCGTGAAAATCACCTTAACATGCGCTTAGCATTGCTGCTTCTTCGGGCACGGGAATCTCCCAAAGAGAGAGTGTCATCTGCTTTTGGGTCGTATTGTTATTTTAATTTCCCTGCTTTCGCCAGTTTCTTTCTATTCTTTTCTCAATATATACAATAAAAAGGGAGTAATACTTATGAATTAAATAGATGGTAGATGGCTTTATTATAATAAATGTAAATGATAAACCTACCTGGTAGTACATTTTACGTTTCTAATTTCAAAAGTTTGATTTCGGGTTGGTAGGGTCCCAGCAAGCCAAATGCCGGACAAGACGAGGATTTTGGTGGGGCTTCCCTCGAGGCCCCGACTAGAAGTCGGGAAGTAGTTGAGAGAAGGTCGGCGACAATTCGTACGGCGACGTAAGTGGCGTTGAGTTATCGGGTTATTTTCCAGGTCGCCGTCTGTTCCCCGACTTGTCTGCATAGGGGCGAAACACTGCCCAACTCCTGCCCTCCGACGTCGACTTCTTGTCGGGATTTTTTATTCCTAACCGTCAGTCCGACATTTCTCGACCAAATACCGCCATCTAGTAGGTATGAATCCCTATGGTAAATTTAGTTGGGATTTACCGTGAGTGTAAAAGTTTGGCCACCACTGCAGATTCATTCTTTGGTTCCTATACATTAACAATATAAGGGGAAAAACTGACATTCCAGTTGTCCGGGAGTTATAGCGTCATCAATATGGCCACCCGTAGAATTTCCAGTAGAATTTTTAAATGCGTACAACTTCCCACAGAATAAAGGTAATAATGTAGTTTTTGTTCCGGAGTAAACTACAATAACTGAAAATTATACAAAATTAGTTGTAGTATCTGTATATGGCACCAAGTTTGAAATGCATTGAATAACAAACTAAAAAAAAATATGTTTTGTTGGCAATTGTTTTTAACTTTAAATTCAAATAGCTCCGTAATCATTAAGAATTTTGAAAATATTCTAGTAACAAAAAAAATGTAGATTGTATTATGAATCGGTAGATCTATGAAACGGTACCAATATCTTTTCGGCATGATTTAAAATAAGTGAGTTATGTGATTTTATCTAAGGCACGGTATGATGGCTTCGTAGCTGTCGTACTTGTATCATTAAGTGAGAGTTATCGTAAATGTTAAAGTTTCTCCACCACTGCAGATTTAGTCTTTAGATCATGCAAGTTAATAATATAGGGTGGAGTTCTTTTAGGGAAAATAACAATGTCGAAAAGTATGTTCCTTATTTTTTATGAACAAATTACAGCGTTAATGGGGAAAATTCCATCACAATGCACCTGCTTTCGGTTTTGCAAGAGACTGAGAGATCAAGATTTGTTTAAAGGTCATTGTGTCATACATCTTCAGAAAATCTACTTACCAATTTCGTTTTTCTGTCTGAAATCTTCAGTAAGTAATAATTAACTCTTAAATTTTATTATTACGCATAGATACTTTAATACGATTGGAGATAAAATTAAAGGCAAATCCGTTAATTTTATACGAACACTTGCAAAGTACAATAGATTATTTTTTTCGTGCAGCATATATGTGAACATTTCTTGCATCCACATTTGACAAGTATTAGCAGCAATGGGCATGTGGATCCATATTCCAAATGATAGCACAATAATTTGAAGGTGGGGCTGAAATGACATCGGTTGTTTCATGTTCTGAACCTCATTCTCGAGGTAAACATGAATATCAGAATATTTGGAACGATACACCTTGTCAACATTATTTGCAATCGAGGGAGGTTATTGTTCAAATTTTTAAACAAAAAATTCTTCTATATTACCTTGTCTTTATTGCGTAGCTACGTACATTTGGTCCAGTAGAGATACATTTCCGCGTAATATTCTCACTTGGTTTGTTGTGCCCACTTGGTTTTTGCCATTTTGAACAGCATTTTTTGTATTGGGGTGTCAAATTGTTCAATTCTTGTAATATGGACTTCATTCACGTAACTGTGATATTGTAGTTTACCTTTGCCTAAAAGTATTGACATTGATTCTTGTCTTCGCTAATGTCAACTTGAAGATTCACAAGTTCATTACCTAACTCGAGAAATGGATTTCCATTCTTCCGAATAGCTTCTATCATGTTCTTCACATCACATAGAAAATCTTCTCGTCCTTTTGCCATTTCATCATATTGAAAGTAGTCACACTCATTATAGTCATTGTCTTCATCCTCAGAGGAAATTTTAGATTCCTCAGGTCGCTTGTTTACCTCAGGGGCAAACATAGACCAGTTCAGAAGATCAGTTGCATCTTGAGTTAAGTCAGTTACTTCCCCTGATTCCTTTAGCATCTTGTGTTTTAGCTGTTCATGCCCTTGATCGATTGCTATCGAAGAGAAATGTTTCTTACATTTATTGACAGTGAACCTTGCAAGCTTAAATTCATCAAGAACCGATTTTGGTAATCGTTTCAAGTTATTAACATGGACAGGAACCCACCTGGCCTCATGGTAGTGGTCACAAGCAAAAAAGAGATATCTGAGATTTAGCAAGGTTGTTACATAAAGTTCAAAGTTTCCCTCTCTGTGGGCACGTACGAAGATCAACAACAGAGCATCTAATTCCATCAGAAGAATGCAATATGCAAATGTAGGACATGCCGTATATTGTTGTTCTTAACCCAAGTAATAAATTCAGTCTCCGTTGATATTTCTTGGTAGGCTTCATTGAAAAGTACTTGCAGTGTTGCATGGGTTATCTGGTGTACATGTCTACCCTTTGTGACATGTATGTATTTCAGAATACCATCTGCGATTCCTTGATAGGTTAAACCAGCTTCCACACGAGCTTCAATCTATCCTAATCACTGCAATATATCATGAATCGCCTTTGAACTATGTTTTACGTATGAAAGCCTCCAAGGATGATCACAATATCTTTCAGAGAATCATAGTTCCACTGCAGTCTCTTCGTTATCCCATAAATTGGTTGTTCCTCAGATATTACGGGCATCTGCTCTGGATTAAAATGATGCATGGCTTTCAACATTAGCAATTCTTTGCTCATAAATTTCAACAAATCCTCCCTCCACTGCAAATAATGTTGCCAAGATGTATCGTTCCAAGAAATCTGATGTTCTTCTTTGCCTCCAGAATGAGATTCAGGCCAATGAAACAACCGATGTCATTTCAGCCGCATCTTCAATTATGATGCTACCATTTGGGATGGAACCTTAATTCATTTCATTTCTTCTACGGTAGGTTCAATAACATCTGAAGACTACTTTTATATGTTTCATGAGGCAAATTAAAATTGAATTGAATAAAGCATTTGGCACTACATGTTGGCTCGGACTCTTAGTATGAAATTTCCATAAAAACCTAGACCCGTGAAAATTGGGGTCATGGAATGAGACAGAAGGTAGGTCCAAATGTGAGGTTATCCAAAGATTGGTCAATCTTTTTGCGTCACTCATAAAACAAGCAAGAATTATTTCGATATCTCAGTGACGAATGTTTCAAACCTTGAAGATATACACAGTGATTTCTACGTAACTGCAGAAGATGCCGTTCGCTACGTTGGCTCTGGAAACATGACAGAAAGGTGCAACAATAAAGAACCTGACACTAGGACAGTATTACATGCGCTACATTCATTAAAAAGAGGAAAGACAATACTAGAAGGAACCGTGGATTCCGATGTTGTTGTCATTTTAGTTTATAATTTTACCAGTTTTTAGACACTGCAGAAGACTTATCAATTGTTGATACATTTCGGAACAGGTAATAAGAAAATAATATTCGACTTTGAAAAAATCACAGCAGCCCTCGAACCAATTAGAAATCGTGCCTTACCACTATAGTATGCTTTCACTTATGTGTCTCAACTTCTTTAATAAGAGGAAAGTCTAAAAGTACGGCATTTAAAGCATGGGAGAGGAGCCCTGAGTCACTAAAATGTTAAACATGATGGATAGACCTTTCACGCTCCTTGACTTAGATGCACCCGAATTCAAGTCTATTGAACCTTTTTTAAAATTCATTTATGTGGAAGTCACGAAGAAAACATCATCAATGGTATAAGGAAAACAATGTTCTGCCACAAACCCCAAATCGAGAAAAACTATCTCCTACACCTAATGCTGCTTCACTGCAGGCGCTCTACTATTGAAGCAAGTATTTGCTCACAGTAAACATGGCCAAAATTACAATTCCAGATCCTTGCAAATATGGGTGGAAGAAATAAGCAAATAGACTCCTGCCAATATCGATCAATATTCCCATGACGGAACGGTGGTTTTGAAGGCTGTGAAAAAGACAGTAGTCTGTTGGTACAAAATTTCGTGAAATTCCGGGTGGGGGGAAGTACTCCCAGCCACATTAATCGATCTTATCACAGGTCCTACTTGCCGTGTGTGGAAGCGCGTTATCACCGTGGAGGAGCACACCATTGCGATTAACCAGAGCTGGGAGTTACTCCAGCAATGCAGCACGTAGGCGTTCAAGCTGCTGATAGTAGACATCTGCATTAATGGTCTGATTACGTGGCAAGAGCTTAAGATCATTATACCAAGGATATCCCACCAAACACTCAACATTACCTCCTGTTTTGGCATAGTTCCTGCGCCACTGCCGTTTGCGTGTAATGTTATAGTAGAGGACCCACTTTTCATCCCCAGTCACCATTCTGTTCATCAATGGCTCACATCTGTGACGGGTGAGCAGGGAAGTGCAGATGTCAATTCGCTGCTGCTTTTGTTGAGGCGTTAACGCATGGGGTAACGCATGTCACCCATTTAATGAGTTTCGACACGTACCCAAGGCCCTACAGATGACGATGAACAGTCGAATAGGTGACATGGAGTTCGCTGGTCAGATCTTCATCAGTTTGCATGGATTTGCCTCCACCACTGGTCGCAGGGCATCGTTGTCGAGTTGCACAGGTCTTCCCTCTCGTGGCTTATCGCTGAGGCAGGTGTCCCCAGACCGAAATATCTGAAACCACCTCTGACACTTTCGCACATCCATATACGGCATTAATGTTTCGTGCCGCTAGGTTAGCTGGATGCCCCTGGTGAAATTCATACAGCATGATAAGCCTAATGTGGTCCTCAAAGACATTGCTATGATCAAACACAAGCCACACTTCCAAAACGTGGAGTAGACCGTTCTGCTTCTACACACTGCTGCACAGTCAAGTGCCCTATATGACTCACCTTTAGCACGTGCCGTCTACTTAACAGTTCGCTTGTCAGATGGCGCCATTGCAGCGATCATCGCAAATACATTGCTTATGGGTTAACCCGATATCTATGTGTAATTATAAAATGTAAGAGTTAAATATTACTTACTGACGTTTTCAGAAAAATAAACGAAATTGGTAAATTGATTTTCTGAAGGATCTACGACACAACGACTTTTAAACAAATCTTGATCCCTCAGTCTCTGGTAAAACCCAAAGTAGCTGCATTGTGATGGAATTTTCCCATTAACGCTAAAATTTAGCCATAAAAGATAAGGAACATACTTTTCGACAATGTTATTATCCCAAAAAGAACTCCACCATATATTGTTAATTTGCATGACCTAAAGACTAAATCTGCAGTGGTGGAGAAACTTTAACATTTACGATAACTCTCACTTAATGATACAAGTACGACAGCTACGAAGCCATCATACCGTGTCTTAGATAAAATCACATAACTCGCGTATCTTAAATGATACCGAAAAGATATTGGTACCGTTTCATAGATCATAATACAATCTACATTTTTTGTTACTAGAATATTTTCAAATTTCTTTATGATTACGGAGCTATTTAAATTTAAAGTTAAAAACAATTGTCAAAAAACAATTTTTTTCAAGTTTACTTCAATGTATTTCAAACTTGGTGCCATATACAGATACTGCAACTAATTTTGTATAATTTTCAGTTATTTCATTTTACTCTGGAACAAAAAGTACGATTTTACCTCTATTTTGTGGAAATTCTACGGGTGGCCATATTGATGATGTCATAACTCCCGGACAACTGGAATGTCAGTTTGTCCCCCCCCCCTTCCTATATTGTTAATGTATAGGAACCAAAGAATGAATCTGCAGTGGTGGCCGAACTTTTACACTCACAGTAACTCCCACTTAATGGTTCATATCTATTAATCGGGCTGACGTCGCCTGGCTTGCTGGGGTAAGATAGTAGGCTAGAATAGCAGGGAGAACGGGTCTTGGTCTTGTAACAAAGATACATACAGTATATTATAAATTCAACTATTCCGAATAAAGTTCAGTTTCAGAAGCAATTGATATATCCTAAATGCACGGGACTTATTCAGCTTATTGATGTCGGATTCCTTCGGACGTACAAACATTTCGTCATATTGATTATGCACACTGCAGTAACAATTGATGATTTTCACATATTGTGTTGTGATAATTTTATTCTCTCCAGTTTTTTACATACTTCCAGTTCAGTGCTCCCCAGTTCACTCTACGCGGCTGAATATATTGAGCAACATCAATGGAATTTTGTTTAGGTTCCGAATCGTCAGCATATGTCAAGAGGATCAGTGTATTCACTATTAACCTCATTCCTCCAAATGCAGACATTGCGGAAAGTATTTTTGTTCATATTTTGATAGCCCTCATAGATGAATATTATTTTCATAAATGTTCGTTTTGATGTGACGAGTCTAATACCGAGCGAGTGCTTTTGGTTACCTTTATAGAATGTGAGCATAAGTAGAAAATCTCAAAATCGTTTCATCGTTATCGTAAATGTTTGTTGGTCAATAGGCCGTACTTAATCAGTCCGGTTCTAAAATTTCGTTACAATTATAAATGAGCAAATTATAGGAAATTCTAATTAAAGAAAACTTTCGTTTAGTTATTTGAATGAGCAAAACTGCATGTTACCTTAAGAGCTTGGTAGTAAACCCGAATATTTGACATCCCTATAACTTTAATATTTGATCATGAAGAACGGTAGTTCTTCAAGTGACGTTGACAAATGAGTCTGTTCGCGGCACTCTATGTATACAGCTAGTTTCGGATCTAGAAAACTATAAGCCCGATTTTGATGCTTTAACTTGCATTTGAAAACTCCTTGCCATGCCATACTAAGACACAGAAAATTTGGGTCGGTAGGACCTCCCTGGGACACCCTAGGGCGGTGCGAAAAAAATTCAAAATTTCACATTTCTGATTATAGCACTGACATCAGACCATATAGGCGGCCGAAACTTGCGGAATCTTAATCTACGCTTTAATACTATTCAAACGGTGTATAACATGTCAGAATCGGTGAAGGGGTTCAAAAGTTACGACTTTTTTAGCCGAATCACATAATTTCACAAATGACAGAAAAGTGTGTCTGTCTTTTTGTTTTAGCCCCAAATGGGTGGTACAGGGTCTGGGGATCAATTGCGTACCCCAACAGGCTGGGGTAAATCGAAGCTTATTTTGTTGATAGAAGTTACCGTTTTCGAGATACGGAGCCTAAAATGGTCCAAAATCGACCTTTTGTATGAAGACTATGAACCTTTTTTTTAACAGACAGCCTTACAAAATAAGTGATATCAGTATAAAAACCCTTTCGAGGTAAAGGGAAGAGTGACGCAAGAATTCTACTCACAAAAGAAGTGATATCCATTTTGCGAGTGATTTTCTTTGTGTCACTATGGGGGAAGGGAGGATACTAACCAAGATAATGTGTGTGAGAGAGCATTTGACTCTCCTCTCTCTCTCTCTCTCTGTGTGTGTGTGTGTGTTTCATCACAATTTTCAGTACACTTTTTCTCTAAACGTTCCGCATTGTGAATTAAGGTATGCAGTGTATGAATGTATGCCACTACTTTAGATATAATTTCCTCGTTAGACACTACTTTAGACCTTTACGTAAATCCTGTAATTTTAATTTTGATATCCTGCACGTTCTAACAAGAGACTAATGTGAACTGCCAGTTTGGTTTTCCAACGAAGACTAAGTTGAACAAAATATTTTTTTTTGTTCAGAGCAGGGTTGAAAAAATCATTATGATTTTTTAATAAATCATTTTTGTTGACCTTTTTTATTTAAATCGATTTTTTTATTTAAATCAAAATATTTTTCTTGAATAACTTGCGGCACTGATGCAGCTACTAAGTTAGTTTTTCCTTTTCAAAACCTTAGCCAGTAAACACTAAAGTAAAATTTACAAATATTTGGTGTTTACAACGGAAGATAAGCTTGAAAAATGAGCAATTACAACAAGTTGCAATAGTTTTGACAAGGAAAGAAAATATGGCGTTTCTTATGGTATATTTTTAAAAAGAAGGTCAACATGTAGAAAACTTCTACGTTAGTTTCGTCCGTACACGATGAATCTTCATTTTATTGTCATAAGATGTTATGACAATAAATTCCATAAAGTATGAGAGCTATTTTGGAGCCGCAGTTGCTTAGTGATAGAGCGCTCACCTCCGGTCCGTGGGGTCCCCGATTCGATCCCAGCTCGTGCCATGTGGACTTTATGACAGGGTTACCAGACGTCCTCCTTTTTACGTCTTGTCCTCCCGCCCTCCCTCCTTTTTCAAATATATAGAAATGTGTTCCTTTTTAAGTCAAGAGCACGATATTTTACGGTTTACATATTTTTCTCACACATTTGAATGATGTTTTGCGTGTAACCTTTCGTTTATTTATTTCTCATAGTAATAGTCTATTCGTTTCTGCGTTTTAATACATAATTTATCATAGCGTCTGTGCAAGTTGACTACACAAACATATTAAAACACACACGAACACACCCTTCCATTCACATACAGAAAATCAGAAATGAATGCTCCTTGATGATTCATATTTTTTCTCATAGACATTGTTACATGAAGCATGTTTCAAAAACGAATGTGAAAAGACCTACTTCACTGTTTCTTTTCTATATCAAATGTCCTCCTTTTTTATCAATTGTCCTCCGTTTTTTGGTCAAGTTGTCCTCCATTTGAAAAAACAGACCTGGTAACCCTGCTTTATGATGAATGAAAACGGTGTGCGTGGGTTTCCTGAGGGTTCTTTCGATTCCTCCCACTTCCTTCATTCCACCATTTAATACATTGAAATCAATAGTGGATACACAGTTTTCCGAATTCATCCTTCAGCATACACATAGGTAAACTTTATATTTCCATTAAGAATTTTTTTTTTGAGCAAGTTGTGAAGAAATTAATATTTTGATACAAATATATTTTGCGTAATAAACTCTATTTTTTGTTTTCTATGTGTTCTTTTAATACGTATTACAAAAATAAACATATTTGAAATACAAATTTTAAACGTATAACGTGATTTGGGTTCCTACGTTCTCTTCTAAAATTTCGCATGTAATATGAAATGAACCAATCAAATAGTTTCTTAAAATTCTAGGTCAATCACTTTGGTTTGCGTGTACATCATAAGCGCTATTATCACATAAGGACTGGAAAATGGATTTTAAAGCTTACATATGATTCAAACCACAAAATTATTAAGAATGCTGCACTTTATTTCTACATTTTAAAAAAATGATTTAAATCATTGATTTTTTAAAATCATCTTATTTAAATTGCGATTTAAATCACTTTGAGTTAAATCAATCAACCTTGGTTCAGAGGCATTAAGTCGATTTCATTGTGAATTTATCCAAAGTTGGATTCTAATGACTTGGCTCCAGCTTTGCTTGAAATAAACAAATTGCATTTAGAACATGACAAAAAAGTCAATAGTCGAGTTAAGTATTCTGTTAAGTAAAGATAAGGTTAATTCTCTAAAAGCGTCTTTATTATCATTGAAATGTGGAAGAAATTAGGTGTAAATTAATATTGATCCGTGATAACTTATTAAAATACAAATCGTGCGTTTCAATATTAAACATATCTTGGAAATCGATCCAAAATTGGATGCAAAAAGAAAATTAATTTCCTTGCGAATTCCTTCACTCAAAGGTAAAAGTTTAAAATTGTCACTTGCGAATAGCCTACATTCGTACCTTAAACTTCCCTAAGGCTGACTTTGATATTCTTGAAAATGTATGATTTGCTAATAAAAATTATTTTCTATAATTTTACTAAGAACATTCATCCCAACGTTTTTTCTAAATAATGTGTCATTTTTTCACTTTAACTAACCTCTTCTTGTCTTGTAAATTTATGAATTTCGGGTTTGAAAGTAAGTACTTCCTTCTTTCATTCAAAGAAAATTTTGGTAAGTCATTTTCATTCCGTGTGCATGATGTCTAAAGCTTTTCTATCCTGAAATCTTTGTATAGACGAGATTTTAAAAACGGGATTATAATAATTGAAAACAAAAAAAAATATTGTTAGTTAATTTGTATGGGACAAACCACAATAAAAGCAGAATTTTATTATATTTTTTAGAAAATGGCAAAACGCAGCAAATTTATTATATAGAAGTAGTGATGAGCAAAAGCAAGACCAAGACCAAGCCCGTCGCGGTCTTGGTCTTGGTCTTGCACACCCAGTCTTGGTCTTGGTCTTGCATTGGTATTCCTGGTCTTGGTCTTGCTTACCCAGTCTTGGTCTTGGTGTTGGTCTTGCTTGCAAGAGTCTTGTAAGTCTTGCTTTTAAGAAGTTTATACGTTTCATACTTAAATTTTACACCGAATATAGGAAATAGTAAAAGCTATACGTATCATTGCCTGCCTTAATGTTGTCAATAGTAACGGAAACATGTTTTAATGTATTGTTTATCTTCATGTAAGTATACAGGAAAGAACTACCGAAGTTCAATTTCGCTTTAATTTGAACAACTTCACTAACATTTTATTATTTTACTTTTAGTTTACTTGCTGTTTTACGCACACACCTGTTTCGTAAGCTTTGACAGAATGCAATCATGGGTTATCGAAAATGATGTCCAAAATAATTTAGACATTGAAGTTCTTACCTTGTAACAATCCATAGAATTGTGCTCTCTTGCGTATTCTAGTCACTGTTCCAATTATTTACCATTCTCCGTGCTCCAGGAAAGTATCAAAGGAAAACCAAACATACACGGATATTGTGTTTAACTAAAACTTACAAGGGAACTCTTTTTGCAGTTCAGCGAGTTTTGACTTCGGACATGTTTTTGGACCTTATTTGAAGCATATAGATAGCGAAAATAACACGCATAGACTCGCACTCTGTCATATATTTGTGTCCCGAATAAGTCGAGTCGTGTAATGTGAGCGACTTTTAAGCAGTAAAATCAACCTTGAAGGTGAAACTTTATATTAACTAAATGAGTTATCAGATGCATTTTCATAGTTACTTTTACGTGTAGAACACATATTTCACCATGACAATGTTCGCAAATTGAATGTTTTTTATAAAAACTCCAGTTTATGATCGAAAATGAACAAAATTCCATAGAAAGTAATGCCGTAGAGGAACAACAATACAACTGTGGGGAAGGGGAAGGGGACCAGGGAATAATAAATACATAAAAATATTGGTTTCTAATAGCTTTTGAGGGACCTGGGGCGCTTGCAATCGCTAAACCACTGATCGACTACACGGTTATTTAATGCAGACATTTTAAATAATACTGAAGACATGTTTATTTTCAATTTGAAATTTTACTTTCGTACGTACATTTTTTCATCCCCTCTCCTCATTGGTGTATAATTCCGGAACAAAATTGCAACACTCTCGCTTCTCCTCCCTCTCTTCGTTTAAGTACATTTTCAATACCCCTTACCATACAAACATTATCATAACTACAGGGTAAGTCAAAATGATGGACCCGATTTCATAAATTTATTTTGTGAAATATAATAAACATATCTTAATGTGAGCTACGCGCAAGGAAAGGCAAAAGTTGAAAGTTTAGTTGAGTTTAGTTTATGTCCCGCGTGGTTGCATTGTCTACCGCTACGCGGCGCTGGAAGCAGTTAACGAAAATGGCGCTGACTGGAGAGCAGAAATCGTTCTGTGTGCTGGATTACCATGTAAACAACTCTGTGATGAGTGTTCAACGGCATTTCCGTACCAAGTATGGCAGAGACCCACCTACTGGAAAAAACATTCGTACGTGGTATGAGAAATTCAGAGATACGGGCTGCATCTGTAAGCAAAAATCGACTGGCCGTCCTTCAGCTGAGGAAGAGACAGTGGAACGTGTTCGCGCAGTTTTGTGCGGAGTCCACAGAACTCTACCTACCGGGCAGCGAGGAAACTTGAAATGCCACAGAAAACTGTATGGCGAATTCTGCGGAAACGTTTACAAATGAAATCCTATCGCTTGCAACTGCTACAAGCCTTAAGAGACACTGATTATGCTGCTCGAGCGTCTTTCTGTGCTGATTTTCTCACGTTAATGGAAGAGGATGGGTTCGCCGAAAGGTTACGTTGCAGTGATGAAGCGGTGTTTCACCTTTCTGGGAATGTGAATAGACACAACGTAAGGATCTGGGGAACTGATAATCCCCACGCAGTTGTGGAACACCAACGCGATTCACCCAAGGTGAATGTGTTTTGTGCCATTTCCCCTGAAAAGATTTATGGGCCCTTTTTCTTCCTTGAACCTACTATGACAGGACATGTTTTTCTTGATATGCTGCAACAATGGCTCCTTCCACAGCTCGAAGAGGATAGTGCAGATTTCATTCTTCAATTGGATGGTGCCCCTCCGCATTACCATGGCAGCGTTCGGGATCATCTCAATGAGGCATTGCCACAGCGCTGGATAGGCCGTGCATCTCAGGAGGATCGAGTTCTCATTCGTTGGCCACCTCGTTCCCCGATCTGACCCCGTGTGATTTCTTTTTGTGGGGTTTCATAAAGGATCGTGTTTACGTACCACCACTTCCAACAACATTGGGTGACCTTCGCGCCCGCATCACAGCAGCCATTGCAGAGATTGACCGTGACACACTACACAAGGTTTGGCAGGAGATAGACTATCGGCTTGATGTGTGTCGTGTTACGCGAGGTGCTCACATAGAGCACTTGTGATGTGACTGAAAAAAACTTTGAGAGTTACCCTTCTTACCACATGTATTACATTCAGATATGTTCATTATATTTCACAAAATAAATTTATGAAATCGGGTACATCATTTTGACTTACCCTGTATATTACAAACTAAAATTATAATTAATAATTAGAACAGTAAACATTTTTGAAAATACTTACCAAAATAAATTCTCGTCTGTCATGTCACATCTTATATTTGTTTCAAACATCTTATTTAACATACATGCTTACTATTAATTTTTTGAAAGTTAAATATTTTAAATAACTGTGGTAAGAACGAGAAAACGCAACATATTTGATTATTTTAATAAATATTCGAAATTGAACTTTAAAATGAAACAGTTAAACAATAATACTAATTATAGTGAATTAACAAGTTCTAAAATGAAAATAAGCACAATGAATTCTTTTTTAATCTAACAGATTTCATTTTCTTTGATTTTTCATTAAAAAGTGATTCAATTAATTTTATACAACATATTTATTACAAACTTTATAATTATAATATTCTTTTTTTTAAAGAACTAACTTTTAAGAACGTAACGGAGTCCCCAGGCCTTGCCGAGGTCGCCAAATTGCGAAACCGCTGGGCATCAGAACGATTTTGCTATGCATCTCCATGAGGTGCACCCGTTTGTTTGCTATGCTCGCTCCAGCGCTTCGCTTCTTTCTTCAAAACCGTGTAGTCGATCAGTGGTTTAGCGATTGCAAGCGCCCCAGGTCCCCCAAAAGCTATTGGAAACCATTATTTTTTTATGTATTTATAATCCCCTGACTCCCCAAACCCCTTCCCAAAGTTGAATTGTTTTTCCTTTATGGCATTACTTTCTATGGTATTTTGTTTATTTTCGATTATAAACTGGAGTTTGTATAAAAAACATTCAATTTGCGAACATTTTCATGGTAAAATTTGTATTCTACACGTAAAAGTAACTACGGAAATGCATCTGATAACTCATTAGTTAATATAAAGTTTCACGTTCAAGGTTGATTTTACTGCTTAAAAGTCGCTCACATTACACGACTCGACTTATTCGGGACACAAATATATGACAGAGTGCGAGTCTATGCGTGTTGTTTTTGCTATCTATATGCTTCAAATAATGTCAAAAAAACATGTTCGAAGTCAAAACTCGCTGAACAGCAAAAAGGGTTCCCTTGTCAGTGTTGTTGTTTTCGTCTAAGAAGCACTAATGTCCACAAACACAGACAACTGACGATAATGAGACTAGTCATGGCTCAAGCGAGCTCTGGCAGAAGAATTATAGAAAGTATAATTACTTACAAATTGGAATTGGAATTTATTTAAGCCTAACAGGCATCTATGGCCTAAGGCTTGGGACAACAATGGGAAAGTTAGCGGCCAGGGCTTTGAGTTAAGATACCATCCCAGCATTCGCCTGGTGGGACTGAGGAAAATTCTAGAAAACCTCAGCCAGGATGGCCGGTAGCGGGATTCCATCCACGGGCCTTCCGAATGCGGCGCCACCGTTCTACCAACTCACCTACGGCCGCTCGGTAAAATTGCTTTCGAGTTTGTGGACCAATACTTTTCTGTTCAACAAATGTATCAAAGTAAACCTGCTGAATTGGAAGCATTTCTGTGCTCAATACAAGCCCACAAGGCCTGTTACCTCTAACTTACTCTAAAGTAACTTTTGCGTTGCATTCGAAACCATAGCCCACATCTAGTAATATTCCTCCCGACTTTATGTACAAGTGACAAACAATTACCAAGTGTGCTGCAAAAAATGTTGTTTTATTCAGACTAAATTATTCATAGCATAACACATAAAACATAATACACATATAAACAGACATTTTATAAAATCGACTAGTAGCTTAGAACACAAAGACTTGGTTACACAAATCAGTACAGACTCCGAACTGACCATAATCCACCTTTATCTGAATCAATAAATCATACCACGACAAACCTAACATCAGAAAAGCCAGGACATCATACTTCCTTTTGCCCTTTATCCAAATTATCCTTACGGGAAATGTAAAGCCAAGATCTCCTACAAGAGATGGCAACACTATCTCCGTATGTGTCTAATGTATTTTTATCGTTGCTCCTACAAATTCAGTCCTAGAGAGTTCAGACTTTCAAGGAAGAAAGTTCATAAGTAATTCAAGAGTTCTTTCGGTGCCGATTTTTCATTTTCTATCTTGTTCATTGTTTAAATTGTTTCATTGTTGTTATGCCTATAACAATGAAGCTCTTTCAAAACAATGAACAGGAGAGAAAATGAGAAATAGGGAAAAGGTAGAACGCTTGAATTACTTATGAACTTTCTTCCCTGAAAGTCTGAACTCTCTAGGATTGAATTTGTAGGATCAACATTGAAATTTCGTGCAACGATAAAAATACATTAGACATATACAGAGATAGTGCTGCCATCTTGGCTCTATATGGCCCGTAACAGCAAGTTTTTCCTTCTACTGTAAGTTTTGTGTACAGTGCAAGTTTAGTTTAGTATGCTACAGTAACAGCGACATGATTCTCAGATCCACTCACACAGTTTGCACAACTGTGAACACCTTCACTCTAGCTGTATTTTTACAGAAGCCAAAGAAATTCAAGTGAAGGATATAATGATTTCCCCTTCCTTTCCACGTTTTAAAAATATTCAAATAACGAGTCTGCAAGACCAAGACCAAGACTCTTGTGCTCATCACTATAGTAGAAGCCATAAGCTAAGAGAGATAGACAAAATCTAATCCTGTAATACTTATCATTGTTTAAAAAAATAGACAGTTAAGTTTAAACTGATTTAGTAGATTCATTTACTAAAGACACAACCCTCGTGTTCTAGTGATTACGGTGGCGGACTTCGGCAGTGAAGAGGCACATCGATGTTGCTACCACAAATACTGATTAAGTGTTCTAGTTTATCTCAGCTTCACCACAATAATGCCACTATGGTCTCCAGAGAAAGTCTCTGGCCGCTGACTTCCTCTTCTTTGGCTCACAAGAGTATTATTGGACGAGGGATATCAAATTTCGTAACAATACGTTTGCTTTTAAAATGTGATATAAAAAAAACTTTGTTGGTTCTAATATGAAATGAAATTTTGACTATGTTCCTTGTTGAAGATAAAATGAATTGAATGGGTGGTAACAGCACTGTTCCTTGTTTAGTGCTTAAGAGGGCTCCTCGCTCTAACCCTCCCATTTTTAACATTTTTCAAAATATTTTTAAAAAAACTAAGAGTATTATCAAAAATGTAAATTCATAGCGCACTAGAACTTACGAATTACTATGAAATGCAATGGACAGCAAACTCGAGATCGTGTCCATTGACGAGTGATACGTTTTCAAAGACTATGACGTCATTATTTAATTGAAGTCTGAGCACTCATCAATCGACAGGATTTCGAGATCGCTGTGCATTGCATTTCATAGTAATTTGTAAGTTCTAGTGCGCTACCGTATTAATTTATATTTTTGATAGTACTCTTAGCTTTTGAAATATTTTAAAAAATGTTTAAAATGGGGGGACTGGAGCGAGGAGTCCTCTTAATTGTAAAGGTGCACTTTGGCTTAAATTTAAAAGCCCTTTGGCAGTTCTAACCATTCATTAGATAAAATTCAAAGTTCTATGTAGACTTTGATTGAATGGAACAGAGGATAAACAGAAGGCTTGCGAATTGTAATATACTAATATTATTTCGAGAAAATGGAGACCATCTCTCTCTCTCTCTCTCTCTCTCTCTCTCTCTCTCTCTCTTTATCTCTTTCTCTCTCTCTCCCTTCTCGTTTTTCTCTAGTTTTCCACGAGACGGTATGTTATTCAGGAAAGACATTCCTGCGAGAATTGCATAGCTATATAAATAACAATTTGTTCTAAAGCTTTCCAGGCACAAAGTACCGGCAACCTCACATTTCCACCCACATATAATGCCATATAGAACACTGGATGTTTGTCGTACCACAGTCCCTGGGCAAGCAGGAAAAGAGAAGAGCTCTTTTGCTAGTGACGATGCCACGCCGCTATTGAGATTTGTATGCGTAGTGGTTGAGCAGAAGCTGAATTTATCCCTCCTACCATTCATACAACGGGCTTAAAGAGGAGAGAACTTGTCAATGACATCTTACTGTTAATCGCTCTATCAGTATCTAGGTTGGTTATCTATGTATTTTGTATTTCTAGATATGAACGACTTGACACAACGTCCATCACGTTTAAATTCTAATATATTTTATCTGACATTTTGTTTGTTGCGAAATATTCTCGAAATTTATTTTCCATGCTTCATCTTAAGGATTTGTAAAAATGTGTTTGGTCTTCAAATCTCTTTATATTTAGCTTGTCCATATGTGTCTAACAGCACAAGTGCTAGATAAGTGATACACTCGGTGCCATGTTGACACGAGCCTTGAGTTTGAGGACATTAGGGGTTAGAAATATACTTTAAACTGTTGATCACGTGTTTTGGAGTTAACATAATTTGCATTTAGTAAAAGGCAACGGTAAATAGCTAATAAGTTATCCTTGTATAAACACTTGCGAGTGATAAACTGCCTCTGAACATCACCGCTATAATAGTCTGACAGCCAGTCCATAAGATTTCGGCTGAACCTTGCATTTGGGGCTGAC
>JAGDQP010007611.1:41370-66519 GCA_022664845.1 Lepisma saccharinum | reverse complement strand
TTTTTTTGTTACGATTTTTGTAAAACAAAAACTAAAAAACTTTTTTGTTGCAAACTTTTTTACAAATTTTTCTCTTACGAAATTTTTTTCTTCCAAACTTTTTTAAGGAATTTTTTTGTTATAAAATTTTTTTATTCTTGCAAGAACTTTTTTCTTAAGATTTTTTCTTATGAAACTTTTTCTTTCTTACTAAAACTTTTTTGTTACAAAATTTTTGCTTACGAAAGCTTTTTGTGAAGAGTTTTTTGTTACAATTTTTCTTACTAAAACTTTTTCTTACGAAATTTTATTCTTATGACTCTTGTAAATCAAACGACAATTTTTTTCTTACAAATACTTTTTCAAAACATAAATACTTTATTGCGAAAGTGAAACTAAATTCTTTTACGAAAATTTTTGTAAAACAAAAAGACAAAAATTTCTTTACGACTTTTTTTAAAAGACAAATACTTTTCTAATTTTTATTTAATACTTGTGTGAAATATTGTCTTGCAAAGTTGTTAAAGGAGTTTGAAATAAAATTCAAATCAGAATTCGTGTTAACTTTTTATCCCTTTCATTGTACAAGAAAAATATTTACTATGATTTGGCTTTATGTATCAGTATTCTGTATAGTTGTCTTTAAACAATTATTTATACCCGTCATCTTTTATTTCAGCATTGCTTGTATCACTTGTCTGGAAAACAACTGTTCAGTAGTTTGTATCAAGTCTGTAAGCACAATATTTTTGTATTACTTGGAAAATGTTTGAGTCTGTATATATCTTACTTATGCACAAATAAGAAGTTTCTACTTAGTACAAATCACTTGTTTTATTTCCTATACAAACACCCATCCTTGTATATATTCAAAGTTTGTGTGTGTTTCTGAAGGGGTTCTGCAAAAGGTGGCATATGCGGGAGATGTTCTTGCATCAAGCGATAACAATCATCAGTCAAGTTCCCGTAAAGATAGGAAATATTCTTTCGTCATACTGCCAAAGATTCTACCAGGGAAGATATAAACGTAAGTATAATTTCTTATTACCAAGTCTATTTGTCTTTATCTGTGTTAATATACTACACAAGACAACATACATGGAGACGTATGTCAAGTTTAATTCATTATTAATATGACCAATAAAAGTCTGTTAGTTGCGAACATTTCACCTAAATGGTCTCAGGAAAGGTAGATTTATCAGTCCATGACGTATAATCGAAATTTACATTGTAGTTATGGGGTGCAAACACTTGAATTGATATATCAAGCAGTCCTATAGATCTTATTTTTCTCCTTATATTACGAGTAAATGTGGTTTCAAATAGTCTTTTCTGTCTACAATCTGTTTATTCTGGCTTTCGTTTCATTCAAACTACTTCAAATACTGCTTGTCTCCTTAACCAAACAGTCTTTTCTGCCATAACGTACATGCAAAATCGTTATATAGTTATAAAAATACAATTCAAAGAGTAAATTGTAGCTAAAATCATGTTCAAGCTACTTCAAATGTAAGCTTTCTCGCTATATATTGTTCTCCATGTTTTTCATAGTAGTCTTATTTATGTAAATCCGTGCTTTTCGCCTTCAAATACACGTTCAACCTAGTTTAAATGACCGTTTTCTCGTTACATATTGAGTAAATGTGGTTGTTAGGAGTTCTCTTTGTATTAATAGAGCGCAAAATATAGACAATTTTGATTTACCAACCTTGAGTTTACATTTAATATGTAATTGCACAAATATATTTCCTGAGAATAATGTCTACATTCCACTCTCATTCCACTCCAACAGTCCCTCACATGAGAAAATCTAAACAATGAGTCCCTTAGCACCATATTTTTCGTGAAAATACAGTTTGTCTCCTTAATATTTGTGTTCAAATACCTATTTCAATGTCCGATATTAACAAAATTACATTATACATGGTCAAATTCAAGCAATCACCCACCTTGGTACCTTCATTTTCATATTAAACAACTTGTTTTGTAACAACTAATCTCCAATATGGCGTTATTCTTGTATTTTCGGGTTTCAATAGTGAGTCAAATACTAGTTTTCTGCTTAAAATCATGTTCTAATATCTCTTTCGTAGTGCCTATCGGTAAATAAGAGGGCTTTATTCCCCGAGTTTCATATCAATTAGCACCTTTTCCTGTTTTATTAAAGTTCTTTCTACTTCAAATGCCACTTTTCTCGTTATATATTGACTCTATGTAGCTGCAAGGGAATATATTGACTTTATATATTCCCTTACCAATAACAAACACTGAAATAGTTGTAACTTTCATCTGGAAAGGTTGCTTTAGAAAGATCATAATCATATTTGTCACTTTTTATCCTATAGGTTGCCATCAAATAATCCTTTCCGAGGGTAAACCGATATAAAATACAATGCAAAGATTCTTTTTCTACTTGAATTTCTGCTAAATACGCCCTCCGAAGTGCAATCTTTTCCTATTTCAAAAGAAGTGTTTTCTGCTAAAAAAAACATGAATGAATACTTCTTATACACATGTGAAGCAGCAAGTAGCCTTCAAAGCAGTTGCTAATAGGGTAAATTGTACTTAAACATACAGGTCGGCAGGCGTCTTATACACGTTTTCCATTGCATAAAGCAACAAACACCCGGTATAAAGCTAAATTCAGATTTCAAATATGGTTCAAATGCGTCTTATACATCTCTCATATCACGCCCGAAACATCAAGCAACCGATATTAAGGTAAATTCACTAAAAAAAACAGCACCAAAAATTATCTTACAAAGTTTTTGCATACCCTCTGAGGTAATATATACCTGATATTTCAAGTTAAATTGGTTTGTACACACAAAATGCACTTTTAAAACAGTAATTAACCTACATTTTTTGGTCACTTGAGATATTTATCTCGATCGTGTACTTAATCAGGTCTAATAACATGTCCCGTAGTTCCTCTACACAATGTTTACACATCAGAAGTATTATATTAGGATACCTTTTGCTTACAATCGGTTTAATCACATATCATACAGTTCTTTGTGCACAATAAATGCACTTCTAGTGTTCAAATTATTCCAAAATTGCTACTATTACAGTAATTTCTGCTTGTAGTGATTCGGATTGCATTGTTCTGTAAATCATACATATTTCATCGTCTCAAGAATTGAAATTGTGGACAATTACGTAAGTTTCCTCTTTTTCGAAAATAAAAATCATTCAAAATGCTATCTATTATGTATATACATAAGTAGAAATAGATATATTTACATATATATACATATTTTCTTATATAAAGCCTTCGCTAAATAGATTATCCGTTGAATATTTATCCTAACTATGAAATATTCTTCTCTTATTTGGTATCAAACCTCACCGTTTTCTTGCGTTTAAATATTCAAGAAAGAGTTAACATGCATTTGTCTTACTGTGTGCTGTAGATTCCCTCTCGTTCAAGAACACAATGTTTTCACATAATTAGTTCTTCACATCTTAACAAACACTACATCAAATATAGCAGTATCTCGCGCGTGCCACAGCAGATGGTGTAATGTGTTACGCAGCAACAATTAACATGTCTGGCCAGAGACATCCCTGTCTCCACCCATAACTCTCCGTGTTCCAGACACAGAAAGACTTCCTGTTCCCAGCATGTCCCCTTCTCTGTTAGGTCAAAGGGTTGCTCTTTTAATAAACCAAGAGGGCAATGGGTGAATTTTTATGTGGGAAACATGTCAGTTTTGTCAAAATAATGGCCTAACATCTCAAATTATTGGACCAGATGTCTGAATTTCGAGGGGGTGGCTGCAAGAATGTTGAAGGTTGAAGGTATTGAAAGATGAGATGGGTTATCCGTTTGCATTGATTTATAATCAGCTTTGATACTAGTATGTCCTATCTAGTTCTGCATGCACGCGCTGTGAACCCGAATAGTACTTTCTCCTTCCAACTTTTCATGCAGTTCATCGTTTCATTCAAATTTGCCTCAATAATGTCCGTAATTCTCTTTTCATTATTACATTTTCTCTTTCAAGATATTTCCCACTAAGAGCACAATAAATCAAAATCGACCATTCTTCTTTTATTGTATTTCTAATACATAAGTAATTTGTTAAGTTTAATGCATTCATTCCGCTACGTAAATTTTCACAAGATCCTGACAAAGTTTATTTAAAATACTAGCCGATACTACGCTCTGACAAAATAAATAAATATAACCTACAACATACAATTGAAAATACCACATCTGAACGTATACTGAAAACAAACTACCAAATAAATTTAATTTCCAACTAATAGAAATATGACTAAACTTATCGTAATAAATACTATAAGGTTCTATTATCTCATGCTGAGTACAGAAATAGCTTACACTTGAAGTAGCTTCTTTCTTTTGCTCTAATTCACTATCCACATAGTAATGTTGACGTGACTCAAACTTGTTGCAAGCTGGCATGCTATCTGGGTACGTGATATATCACATGAAAAGGCGGTCAAAATTCTTCACCTATTTTTCCTGCCACTACACAGCAACGACAAATTGTCATAATTGTCAACAGCTCACAACTGCCTAATGTGTATAGGTCACACTTACAAGGAAAAGTATTTCTCGCGCGCTGTTGTGCGTCACTGCTACCTCACTTAAGACAGTAATCGTTCAGCCATATTGATATATACATAATTCTAAATCTTATGAAACAGGCAACAACTTTTATTATGAACACGTTTTTGATTTTGTGAGTTTGAAAGAAGGTGCACCGTAAAAAGTGCAAATATTGAAAGCAAAATATCGTTAGTTTTCGTTTTTTATCTAAATTACGGCAAAACTACCATAGATAGCGCACTACGCATGATAAACATTTTTGTAGCCTGTTATCTACGAATTATATATATATATATAAACATGTCGTTACGTCTATTGGTTACGGAGATATAATACAATTTCTGAAAGTCTGTAAATTTGAAGTTCCTGCGGGATTAGGGCGGAGGTTCAGCTTTTTACTAATTAGTTCCGACAAAAGCCTATTTTTTTGCCTTTATTGACTGTACTTTATAGTCCCAGTTCACACATGCGGTGCGGGAGTCGTGCGGCTACCGCGCGGCAGCCGCACAAACAGTTCACACATGCTGCGGCTTGTCTGCGAACACTGCGGCGTTCAAGGACGAATGTCAGTTTAAAGAACTATCGCAATGGATACGCACGTTCGTGCAATAGTAGAAATAATTTTCTTAGATATGACATTTCAATTTTCTCTTTTTATTCAAATTGAAAACATGCTGGTTTTAAAATAAGATCGGTGGTCCTGTTTCCAAACCGATATGTTTTTAATTAAAATGAAATAATGTTGATATTTCATTTGTATGAAAATTATTTCTCAGTGCATAAATAAAAACTGTTTTATTAATTTTAAGAAATGGTATTTTACAGCGCGTTTACGAGCAAGAAAATTCGTAGACAATTCCATCCATATTATTATTATTTTCATTGGAATATTCCTACCATTTAGTGAGAATATTGTACCTGCAAGTGTGGAAATTCTGAAGGTATTCTCATGTAGGTGGGAGTGACAGATTATGTGGGGAGGGGGTTTGATGCAGGGTTTGCTGGTTTAAAGCATTTTTTTTTTCAAAATACCAATTGGTTTAAACCAATAAATGAATAAAAGCAAAAATACCACAAATAGTGTAAACTTCATGGTGACGATTTCACATATTAAAACCATCTGCGATAATTTTATGTAATTTTCGCCTTGTAATCAAGGTGTCCCGGGTTCGAGTACAGAACAGTTATTCTGCCGGTAATACTTTACGGTTGCGAAAGTTGGAGTACGACACTAGCAGATGAACATAAATTACGGGTGTTTGAAATTAAGATCTTGAGAAAAATATACGAGCCAAAACGGGATGAGATGACTGGAGAATGGAGAAGACTACATAATAAAGAACTCCACGGAGTGTACGACTTACCTGATGTAAGTAAAATGGGCAGGCCGTGTAGCTCGGATGGGAGAAAAATGAAGACTATATTCCATCTTGGTTGGAAAGTTGGAGGGAAAGAGACCGTTGGGAAGATCGAGACGACGTTGGGAGGACAATATTAGAAGGGATCTTGGAGAAATAAGTGTCTGTAGTGAAAACTGGCTTCATCTTGCCCAGGATAGAGCCCGATGGTGATGGTTTGCTACAGCGGCGATGAACTTGCGAGTTTCGTAAGCCATAGAACAAGTAAGTAAGTAAGGATTACAACAATTTTCAATACAAAATAGGTTATTAATTTATACCTCCACTTATTCATTTTAATATTCGGTCAGACTTTATTTTATTATTATTATTATTATTGAGCTTATAATTCTCTACTTAAAATAGAGAAAAATATGAAGAATCTCCATTTTTATAACTGAATATGAAAAAAGAAAGATTCCAAAAGAGACAACCGTGTGAACCATCCATCCAATGCTGTGCAATGGCCCGTAAGGAAATTGCGGCTGCCGCGCGGTCGCCGGACCGCTATGGGCGATGCGGTAGATTTGCGGCACTGTCCCGGAGCCGCAGTGTGTGTGAACCACTCCATTTATTTCAATGGCCCATAAGCTTGCGTGCGGCTACCGCGCGGTCGCCGCACGGCTGTCGAGCCGCAAGTGTGAACCGGGGCTTAGAAGTGTACACAAATGTTCAATTGGTGATAAAGTATCAAAAACTTAATTCGTTTCGGGTGTTTCAGACTTAGCGTTCTAAAGCGTAAAAGAGCTTTTTGTAATTGTTTTTTTTTATCACAGAGTAGAAACAATTAAAATAGAACTATTCCTTCATATCAGAGTATATTTTGTCTGCAGCAATAAACGCCTTTTTGTTTACATTTTTCTTCCGCATTCGTTCACGTCTGTTGATGACATACGATATCACGGGTCAATGATGAAGAAATCCGTTTGAAACAGCGATTATATTTATTTATTTCTATCCTTTCTGCAATCTGCCCTTGATTATGACGTAACTAACACGTTTCCACGCTTGACTTATGACACGCGCTTGTCCTTAATACGGAGAGCACCTTTGTTCCCGCCATTTCTTTTTTTCTTTTTTCATCTATCTTGTAATCCATTTTAGAAATTGCCTCGATGGCCTCCCTCGTCTCACCACACAGCGCGTGGCCGTGTAGGTCCTCCAACGCAGGACAGGAAGAGGCCGAATGAGATAGAGCCATCGGTTGTATGTCATGCTTGACAATCTGATCTCTTGTAAACACAATTTATCTTCGACTTAGCTAATCATTTTTTTTTTTTTTATGAAAGAACGGGAAGGATGTACATTTGGCATTTGAAAGTTTCGCCAACGACTTCCTTATACTTTGAAAAATGTTCGTGAAAGGAAAATGAAAGTATTTTTTTAAGAGAAACACAATACACAAATCAGGAACAATACAATACAACAACGCAACATTATCAACAGTACACAGCAAAAAAAAAAAAAAATCCAGAGTAATTATTCTACATATCATCATTGAAACTGTTTTAGATTTGTCCGGAAGTGTCAAAAAATGTATTCAACAGTGTTAGGAGCTGAAACGGGTTAAGTTTTAGACCGGGTTACCAGATAGCAAGTTAGTTTGCTGCAAGTTAGCATTTGACTCGCCATTGAGTTGCAAGAATTGCCAGGAATCACAAGAGTCCAGTAATTTAACTTTATAATGCTATGGAAATCCTCTTGCACTGCAATTTTGCCGCAAGTTTCTTGCATTGTACAACTCCTTTTTCTTTCTTAGTAGTTGCAAGGTAATTTTGCTGCAGTTTAGCAGTATTTTCATGTCAGCGAGGTCTGTTGCTGCATAATTACAAGTTACTAGAGTTGCATACGAACTTTGCAGCAATTTTACGAGAGTTGTTGAGCAATTTCCCTGTAGTTTTGTGACAATTTACATTTGTTATCTGGGTCTATGCTTTGGACCCGGTGCCCGATTTCGAACCGGTCACGTAGACAACAAAGTGGAGTTTGTAATTCTTTCCGTATTCTACACAGTTGTGTTTGAACAAGCTTCTTACACGGTGACAAGGGCTGAGGGTGTTAATGCCCCTCCTTTCCCCAGAGCATGGAAAATACGACTTTTTCCCTTTAAAGAATTAACGCTTGACTGAACGCACTCAGTAAGTTTGTCAAAGAGGACATCCTGTTTATAACACATTCATTTGTGTTTGTTCTAATTTACAAATTTGGGTATAATTTACAAATTTAGGCGTTATTTACTAATTTGAATATAATTATAAATTTGGGCGTAATTTCCAAATTTCGACATAATACGCTATACAAATTTAGACATAATTGGCAAATTTGGACATAATTTACAAATTCCCGCATAATTTTCAAATTTGGGCATAATTTACAAATTTGGACATAATTTACACATTTGAACATAATTTATAAATTTGCGCATAATTTTAAAAACAATCTATAATAGGCTACACAAATTTAGACAGTTTACAAATTTGATGAAAAATTTAAGCATAATTTACAAATTTGTGTGTTGGATAGCACCTAGGGTCTAATCCCCATACAGCAGAGCTGAAACCATATTGATTTTAGTGATTTGGCGAATCGATCCGAAACTTGACACTTTATTTACCCAAATGACCCCATTTTGAATCAAACGGTCAGACGAACTGACCCGATGATCGAATCTAGACCCAATTGACCCGGTCTTTACGTGATATGACCTGATCTTGTTCATGTGCCTTGAATTATTCAATATTGCCAATTTGGAGATCAGGGTATCCAATTTGGTGCTTTTCGCACCACATCTGTGGGTTCTGAAGTAGCTGTCTAGTGCTGAATCATGGCGTCATGGCGCAATTCTGGTGTCTCAGCAGAACATTTATCGCCATATTAATGTTTTGTTCTATATAACAGGGAAGGGCGTAAAATCACCTCCGAGGTGCGCTGGGGGTGCACGAGCTTTGGGGTGTAAATGTTGTGAGTCAGTAATAATAAACGACGCACCGATTGAAAGTTGCGGGGGTGCGCAGAGTCAGTTACTTACGCTACTGATAACAGTAATTAAATAACATTTATATGATTTTCAGTATTTCATTTATTAATAAAATCGATTTTGGATAAATAAAAATTTTGAGCAGACGCAAACTCGTACCTGGATTCGAAAGGAGAAAGTCCATTTCGCGACGTACCGAGTGTATTAACTCTTCCATTTTCGAGAGACGTGAATTAGGGATGAAAAAAAAAATAGCGTAGCAGTTACTTTTTCACTACTACTTGGGCTAAATTGCTATCACTGTTACAACTGACGAAAAGTAGCAGCTACTTCCTTACATGCTACTTTTTTCCGAACGTCGCGAAGGGTATAACTGCACACCGACTAAAAACTGAACTACAAGCTGTTACTTTCATTTTCTTTATCAGTCCCTTACGCCTTGTTGAGATTACTAACATTTTACAATGGTAAAGCTTACGGGTAAAACGTACGGGCTTAAATGGTTGCGTTCAGACTACCGAACTTAACTTGGTTATCGTGCTTGTACTACCATCGTCTGTAAAGAGACAGGTTGAGGTTTCCGTGGTTGAGTAAAGAATCTGCTTGTTACACGAGAGAGGATTAAATCATAAAAAATGAACACAAATGAATTGATTGTAGCGTCAAGTTTTGTAGATTAGTTCTGCCATCATTCTTTTATATTTTAAAAGTAATATGCAACACTATTATACTATATATTTCGATAAAGGAAGAAATAAACTCACGAAGTGATTCGTACCTAATAACTAACTTGCGTTTAGACAGTCGTTTCTTACTAACGTTACAAGATAACCGTCGTAAGTTGACGCTAGTTAAATTTGAAACCCGCGTTAACGGTAACTACCGTTTACATTACTAAAATGAACTCGTGTTATCGTTAACCATGGTAAAATGTTAGTAATGTAGACAAGGCATTATCAGCAGAAACAAACACGACAGTTGACCAATACAGTCGAGTCAGACCTGCGATAATGATACAAGTACCAGTGTTGTCAGGATCCCGTCAGAATATTTCCCTTAAATACTGAGGAATTTCCCGTTTTTTGTAAAAAAAATTCCCGGATTCTAAGTTTTCTTTAAAAATTGATGGATTTTGTTTTTAAAAATAACAAAATTCTTTTTCCCTTTCACCTTTTTTTGGCCCAAATTTTACCGTTTTCCGGGAAATTTCACTCCACCTCACAATACTGACAAATGCAGGTGTGGAGATATCGCCTTCTCTCTTTCTCTCCCTCACCCTTTAGCCACATAAAGAATTTGGCCTATCCAATTTCAATAACTGGGTGTTGGCAACACAATCTTTTTTTCTTTTATTCTAATGTTGTCAGAGAAAGGACGAGCATTAAAAATGATGGTGGGAGGATGTTCGAAAATATATAAAATTATTACTAGCACAGTGAACACGGAGCAGGGGAATTATAAATGCCTGCATTGTACTTTAGTGATATTCTATTCTAATTAAGTAAAATGCATTATTTTCAACAAACAAGATTGCTGACACGACGGGACAAACGAGTAGAGGTAAAAATACTCCGATGTTAGGGTCCAGGGATTCTACTAGAACATACCTGATGGGGGGACTCCGAAATTCTCAAGCACCGCGCCCTTCACCTCCAGCAATAAATGTTTTAAGGTAAAAATATCGATAGAAACCCTAAAATTCTACTTACACCATCCCGATTTTGACTTTAACATCACCCAGACTGAAAATCTTGAGAAATCACTGTACTGGGCAAGACCTATAGCCCCTCCCCTTTGACTTCCACTGGATAAAATGGACTTCAATCCTACTTTGCACTGGATAAAGTGACACAACTATGGTTTAAGCCCCCTTCCTTGATCACATCCTGGATCCACCCCCCTGATTATTATTATTATTATTATTTGCATGGTTGAAAACATTAAAGAGCAAAATTCTGGCAAACTGACAGAGATGAACACCCACTGGATCTACGAACACTGACTGCTGGTATGCTTGGGGAAGAGATCACCTACAGTATTTTGTATTGTATCGAATAATTATTATACCCAGTTTGGTGCGGATACGTCCAACGTGATGGAAGGAATTCGATAAATTATTTTTTTTTGAAATAGGCTGACAACTGCTGCTCGCTACCAGGCCCGGAATAGCTGTCCCAGTACGTTATGCACATGAATGCAAAAATGTGTGTAAATCAATGCACGCGTTAAGACTTGAATAAGTGAATAAAGTCATATGTGAGTTAAATTTCAAATTAACAACTGGGGTGCTTGGGAAAGGGAACACACACGGTATTCTTGCATTGGCCCAAATAATGTTTATGCCAAGTTTTCACAGTTATAGACGCAATTTGAAAATGCAATTGCATTTCTAAAAACATTGGCAACACTGACGACCTCTCCTATTATCTAATACACGTCCATGCTAAATTTGGTGTAAATTAATGGACGTGTGTGGTGTAGATTTGTATAAGAAACGGACAGAGAAACTTTCATTTATATATACAAAATATAATATAACATTAGACTATATGATATTCTAATGGTTATCGGTCACGGGTAGGTCACTAGGTCCACAGATTTGAAACCAGCAGTTCAGTGGTAGAGCGTAATCGGCGTAGCATTCGGGAGGTCGTAGGTTCAATCCTAGCGACCGACCATCCTGACTGAGGTTTTTCCAGAGGTTTTCCTCAGTTATATCAGGAAAATGCCGGATGGTACCTTCAACTTATACCCTGGCTGACACCTGCCCGCATCCTTTCCGCTATCCTGGTTTAAGTCTTATGCCTGGAGGCCATAAATAAAATATTCGGATTCGAAGCCCACGGCCCAAGTTTCCCAGGGTTTTCCTCAGTTTCATATCAGAGATATGCCGTGATGTTACGATAAGTAAGGTTCTGGTCGATACTTTTCTCATCTTCTACCTAACTCATCCTGACCCGAGCCAAAGATGACAAAAGCTCATAAATAAATGGAATCCGAAGCAATTATTACCTAATACGTGTTTTAATTAGTCTGCTGTTTTGTAGTGTCAATTTAGTTCTCATTTATAGCCGAAGATATTTTTACATTCGCGAAGAAAATAAGTACGGTAACTGAATCTCTAAATCCCTGCTAATTACATAAATAGTTTTCAGACAGTTTTAATATGAACTACTCTACCAAGGTCTAACAGTAATCATTCTACTGCACAGATAACAAACTACAGATATATAAGGTAGTCTAAAATGGTGCTTTTACACTGATTTTTAAGTTGGAAACAAATTATTCCCATTTAAAAAGGGTTTTCCTAAACTGCTACTTTTAACAGATATTTAAAAGTAGCAGTTACTACTTTCACTGCGACCAAAAAGTAGCAGTTTTTCCGATCCCTAAATTGTGAATGTAACTAAAATAAAGTTACACAATAAAATGAAGATGGGCGGTCTTCATTCCGTATTGTGCATGAAATTTGGACTATAAAAAATAAGTGTCATAATTTTAGCTTATCGTTTGATGTTTTGAGAAGATTGGAACAATAGAGGCTTATATGAACCACCATTTACTTGTACTGAAACACCGTCTACTTCACGACATTACCAAGAACGGGAACAAAACAAAGTCGTGCGGAAGAATTATTTGAAGACGAAAATTTTCAGAGGTAGAGATCGACTATATATTATAATTTGTTCATATAAAAATTTTAGTTTTTTTTTAATTAGCATTTTTCTGGTGCTTTATGCACCCAGATCTAGCGCGTACTTTTTCTGAAATGCTGGCAACCCTGTTCGTGACATTCCTTGTGAAGTGAGCTCCAAGGTCCGCCCGGTTAACCCGCTTCCTCCAATCAAAAGCATTGTTTCCGGCTAACAAAGATGGCCGCAGACTCTGTAGTTGTCTGCTAACCAATCAGGTGTGTCGCCTGGGTCGATGCTCAGTTGTTTTTTGGCTCCACTCTTTCGCTGGGCATTTGATAGCTGTAAGCAGATCTATTAAAACATCCTTGGTGAGCTCATGATTTTATCTTAAATAATACTCACATACAGGAAATTGACTTTTGTATGTGTGCTGATGTGTGTGTGGAAAACTTTTTTTTTTCTCACAGGAGACATTCACCGCTTAAAACCACATGACCTGAAAGATTATAAATATCCTCCTGCAAAGGGTTAACGATTTTACAAAAAGACAGCAATTTTGCTTAAACATTTTTTCCCTGTGAACGAAGACGTTAAACGATTTTAGTGCTTATATCCTATCTATTTAATATTTCAAACATATTTTTTTTTCAAAATAGCCTTTCCGAGAGAGGCTTATTTTGCTGCACACCTACGGTTTTTTTGGTTTTTTTATTCTGTGTGGGTATGTGAGTCTCAAATGTTATACTATTGGCAGGAATCTTTAGGCACAGTGGTGGACTGGTAACCAAAGGGCTCACACGGGAAATTAAAACAGGGCCCAGCCACTGGTAGTGGTAACCAAAGAGCCCTTGTGGTAGTAGGGCTGATGAGATTATAACTTTAGTACTGTCCTTACGTTTGTCATAAGTCTTTTGTGTCAAAATTGTTAATTTTGCAAGACAGGCGAAACCCTAACGCTACCAGCAGTAACAAAATTGGATTAAGTGGTCTTCTTTACACGTCCAGAATAAAAGGTGTGGTGGTTGTGGGGGGAGGGGGCGATCGGGAATTCTCGGGTTCCTGGCCGGGCCAGTTCGTCCCTGTTTCGACGTCGTATTTTTCGTGTTATTTGGGTAACAACAGTGGTTTCGGATAACCCTGAAAGAAATCCAACAGTGCCTAATAAGGGGGAAAAAAACTCTCTCCTGACTTCCGGGTTAGCCCGAGTCCCAAACATAGACCTGGTGACCCGCTTCTAACTTGACCCGTTTCGACTCACGAAGGTAACGGCCATAGATAGCTTCTAGCCACCTTCTCAGCATTCTTTTGGTGAAACTGATAAAAGTTATGTAAACTCCCGTCAGAATGGCAGACATGGATAGGATTGAAATATGAACTGACCCCAAAGTAAAAGATTTTTTTAAAATCAATATATCCTTAGAAACAAGTTTATGATTCATGTTAGAGTTACTTAATATTGTTCTCAAAAGACAAACCCTACATCCTTTTTTTAAAATTTCCTGTTTGGTTGAAACAAACGTTCAGAAAAACAATAAAAGAATCAAGTAATCTTCTCATTACAGTAATTTCTAGCCTATTATGCTTAGAGAGGAATCTTAAATGAAAGTATAAAGCAATGTAATGAAGCTACCATGGGACGCATTTAGAGAAAAAGCAACAATTAAATTAATGTTCTTGGTGGGAAATCCCCATCTACACGTGGTAATTACAAAATTCCAAAAGCACCAAAGCCAGCACGCGTACAATGTGACAAAAATTACATTTGTTTTTTTCTCACATTGTTCTTGTATGACGTGGATAATGCAAGAACTTAAAGGAAAAAAGAATAAAAAACATATAAACAACACAAGTAACTGAACTATCCAGATCATATTTTGCTTAATAGCAAATTCTTTCTCACCCTCCTAACTAATAGTCCTTTTTAATGGACTTCACGAAAGTGTTACGACGGATCATGGACTTAAAAAAAATGGAAGTGGTGATGGTGCAGAAATATAGGACAGGACCGTGACACAGATAAATGCGAAACATAAAAAAAGGGTTAAATAAATGCAGAACATGCAAGCAAGAATTAATAAATGCAAAACGCAACAAAAACTACAGGAATCTGGACAAGTACAGTGAAAACAAAATAAATGCGAATCAGAATATTGAAGACACCAAAGAGAACGAAACGCCACACCCGAAATGGATGAGCGAGAAAGGGATCAAAAGCAAACTCAGTACGCGCAAAAACGCGTCAAGAACGAAATTAATAAGCGTGAAAAAGCCACAAGACCGAAAGAAGAGCGTAATGGAACAATATCGAAGAGAATCAGTGCTATAACCTAGGAGAATAAAGGACAAAAGTGCGATAATGTTAAACAGCAATGCACATGAGGAGAAGAAGCAGTAACAGTCAAGTGAATTACCGCACAAAACGAAGAATGTGAAGAAACTTCACTGCAATGTACACAGAAATTGAACTTGTCTTGTCTTCCCTTGGTACGTACGGCAACCAATCCCCTCATGAAGGCTGGCGACTTTAATTCAAGCCCAATCAGTTTTTAGCCATCAATTTCTTTCTACATCTTTCAATATACAAAACAAAATCTGCATGAGTTGATTTAACTATTTCACTCACTGTAACTCTGGGTTATATTATAGCACTGGTGTGATAGTAACTCAACTCAATTTTGAAGTGCCTGACCCAGCAACGTCTGTCGGATCCGCACCCGACTCAACAGATAAAGTGACATGTTCGCTTCTTGCTACGCTCTAGTTGAGTGAGATCTTCCGCGGCGTTGTAAAATAAACAAAATATTACTTTCTGTACAAAATATTGAGAAATTACCTTACTTTATATACTCCAATGGACCAACGGTTACAAGTTGTCAGACGTGACGTCAAAGACTCAACAAAACCAAGGATATTAGAATTAGATAATAGGCCAAAATCGGAAAACCTGAATCCAAACTACTAACTTCAGGCTGCCATCTTGGTGCACACATTCTGCAGTCAGAATTTAGGAGAGTGCTATAAGGGAACCAAGAAAGTTTTGTCGCTTTTTGTGGAGGTCTGTGTTCAATTGGCCCCCACACCGTGAGTTGAATGCGAATGGAGATCAGGCGAAGGCCAGTTGTTGGTGTGGGTATAGCCAACACACTACCTGGTTGTGGAAGTTCAGTTACACCGTGAACGTGCGGAAGGACAGAGTGAACATAGGACATCCACAGAGCGTCATAAGGGCGTGTATGCTGTACGAGTTCAAACTGGGGTCAAGCGCAGCTGCAGCGGGGCGGAAGATATGCCAGGCCTTTGGTGAGGGTGTCGTGACTACGCGGACAGTTCAGCGGTGGTTTACCAAGTTTAAGGACGGTGACGAAACACTCGAAGACGCACCACGTGCAGGAAGACCAACGGGACGATGACAAAGTGTCTCGCCGACAAAGTGGACCTGATTTTGAGAGACAGTTTGTCGGCGACAAAATGTATCTTCGATGAACCAAATTGAGGAAGAGAGACAGTTTGTCGTGTTCGATCCCATCAAAGTGTCCCTCCTCAGGAATGCGATACAGTTTGTCGTAGAGACATTTTGTCGCCGATGGACCAAATAAGAAGAGAGACAGTTTGTCGTATTCGACCCCGTCAAAGTGTCCCTCCTCAGGAATGCAATACAGTTTGTCGTAGAGACACTTTGTCGCCGATGAACCAAATGAGAAAGAGAGACAGTTTGTCGTGTTCGACCATTCCTGATTGGCTCGACTCAATGAGAGGAAATCCTGGAAAATCACAGTCATGAAGGTCGACAGTGGGAATCGAACCCACGACTTCCCGAATGCGAAGTCAACGTTCTACCAACTTGCTCGGTAAACTGTAAATATATTAAAGAATGAAGCTGAAGTAATTTATTTTCAGTATGTTAAGAATCGCTGTATGTAAAACGTGCTAGAAAACGAGAACGGGGTGCTCTAGAAATGAATACTGACGAATTCGAATGAAACTTTCACAGGTTTATCGCGAGGTCTACTGTTCGAAGAACCTTTATACTAGTAATACTTTCTTCTTCTTATCTGATTTTGACTTCTAACTCTGAGAGCAGTGATATAGCATATTGAAATAAATATTTCAATTTCTTTCTGGACACCTTCCTAAGATTTGAAATCGATGAACTAATTGACCGAGCGTAGTGAGGTCTCCTAGTTGACTCAATTGGCATTTGTGTTGTCTGTCTCTGTGTGTGTCTGTATGTCTCACAATATAATTGCCGAACGCGTGAACCAATTTGAAACTTTAATATACTGTTTATTTGTTTAAAGGACAGGTCAAGTTCGTTCGGGAAGAAAATCGGACAAGGAGGGAAGGCGTTAAAACGCCCCCTAAAAATGCAAACAAAGATAAAAATGAAGAAAACTATTATTAAATGGACTGTTTTCTGTTATAAGAGCTTTATAAATTTGCAAACATACTTCGGTCATTGCGGGCTATTGGTTGGGGGAGGGGGACAAAATCGGACTAGGATTTAGCCAGAAATGAAAAAGAGGGTGCTCTAGAATCGGGAGGTCCACTGTTGGAAGAATCTTTACAATAGTGATATTACAAGTTGATTGTAAACATCCCTCATTTGTTTAAGCGTAACAATTTTCTGACAAATCCGTGTTAATAGGAGTTGATAGGAGAACTGCTACTGTTTTCCAACCACTCCTGGTTCGGCCAAGAAGTCTTTGTGCATTTCATCTTAACTGTCATTTACTTTAAGAGTTGTATTAAGTAACATAATATAGTGTTTAAATCTTTAGATTCTGTCAGTTCTCATTAATTTTTAACCCCCTTAATAAATTAATTTTTCTTCAAAGGTTAGTGCTGACTTTTCTTGCAAAATTAAATAATTCTTCCCTTGTTAGTGTTAATGTTTTGCTTTCTCATCCTGAAAGTAAATAAAAGAAAAACATACTTGGTGGGAGGAGACCTTGTCGCCGATGAACCAAATTGAGGAAGAGAGACAGGTCAGTTTGTCGTGTTCTACCCCGTCAAAGTGTCCCTTCTCAGGAATGCGATACAGTTCGTCGTAGAGACACTTTGTCACCGATGAACCAAATGAGAAGAGAGACAGTTTGTCGTGTTTGACTCCGTCAAAGTGTCCCTTCTCAGGAATGCGATACAGTTTGTCGGAGAGACACTTTGTCGCCGATGAACCAAATGAGAAGAGAGACAGTTTGTCGTAGAGACACTTTGTCGGTGGGACACCTTGTCAGCAACGAACTAAATGAAGAGAGACAGTTTGTCGGAGAGACACTTTGTCGCAGTCCCAGACCAACACATGTACCAAATGAAGATCTTCGGGCAGCAATTGAGGCGAACAGTGGCCAGACATGTGAGGAACTGGGACTACAATTCAGTGTGAGTGGAGAAACCATTCGGCAGCACCTCCATCAACTTGGGAAGCACTACACATGATTTGGCTACGGGCCAGAAGGCAACGCGAGCAGACACCTGTGTTTCTTTGCTGTCTCGCCTGAAGAAGGAGCCATTTCTGGACAGGGTGTTGACATGTGATGAGAAGTGGGTCCTGTACGAAGCTCCACGGCGCCGTCACCATTGGTTAGCATCCCATGAACCGGTTTCAAAACAGCTGAAACCAGCACTGCACCAGAAGAAGGTCCTCCTGTGTGTTTGGTGGACTGCTCGCGGCATCGTCCATCGGGAACTGCTACCAGCTGGTCAGAGCATCAATGCAACTGTGTACTGTCAGCAGTTGAGCCGTACTCAAGATAAACTCGAAGCTCTGGAGCCAGCACTTCTGAATCGCAAAGGGGTCCTCCTGTTACAGGACAACGCTAAGCCCCACGTGGCTAGGATGACCCGGGACACTATTCTACGCCTATTGCATCCGCCATACTCCCCGGACATTGCACCGTCCGATTTTCACCTGCTCCATTCCTTGGACAATCACCTTAGAGGACGCCAGTTCAAATTCCTAGTAGAGATGCAAAATGCACTTGATACATTCTTCGCTTCACGGCTCACCAAGTTCTAGCGCGATGGAATCCATGGCCTTCCAGAACGTTGGCAGAAGGTCGTCGATGCTGATGGGGACTATTTTTGATCTTCCAGGTACGTCTTAGGTGACATATTGATGTTCGAAGGTGGTGGGTGAGAAAGCACCAGAACTTTCTTGCTTACCTTTATACGTGATTTTCATGTTGATATGCTAATTTGGTTCAATAAATACTATTAATTAAGCTACACACACACACACAAAGAATTCATCGGTTTAGAAGATGAACACTTCTATTTAATGTCTTTCCCACTCTTTTAAATTCAGGCTGGGCATACCAAAATGGCAGAATGACATTGTTACGCTCGGATTAAGTTTTTCTTTTTCAATTTTACCCTTTCTTTTATCCAATTCTTGATTGAGTCAATGACGACACGTCTGAAAGAACCTACAGTTGGTTCTATAAACGTTGACTTTATGCTGAAGACTCCGTCACATATGGCAGGCTACATTGTGCTATCAGTCTGCCACTCGATAGCAGTAACGGTCAAGTTCAGCCAATGAATGAAAGCCGCGATAAATTAAGAGTCTGCTCAACTGTCCGTAGAGGCATTCCACATAATTTGCATCTTGATAATTCATAATATTTAGCAGCTGTCATGTAAAAAGATTGCACTTTTATAAGTGCTATGATATGGCAATTAAAAGTTTTACAAATACCCCCTCATGCATGGAAGAAAATACCAGTTTTTTTTTATTTTTATTATTCATTTATCTTAGCTGAACACAATATGTTACCTATAATTATAGTGTTTCGCCCATTTATTACTTCCACTCTAAACTTTAAGAAAGAAAGAGAAAAAAAACACGTATGGCATGACATTCATATCACGCTCTATGAATGTTTTACCTGTAATGTTGTACCCAACACTTACTCTACATATTAGCAATCTTTTATTAATGCTACCTCCTTAATAACTTTTCTTCTTAAAGTATTTATAATTAATTTATTCCATTATTTGCTTAATAAGACATGCATTTTCTTAATTCTGAACCATTTCTGGTCCAGCTGTGCTATTGTTATAACGAATATCTAATTCGTGAATTACTATACGATGTTGGTGGCTCATTACATCGAAGTTTATGTTCTGTAAAAGCGTATTTATACATTTTGAATATCAGTTGTTTTCTTTATATGTAACATTGAACTTAATACAACAGGCATTATGACTAATTACAGTGTTTCTGATATGCTTTAAGATACTTAATTGTCAATTATAATTAATGGCAAAATAAAAATGAAATTACAAAATGTCTAAACTACTAAAATAACTTCTTTCTCTCTCTCTCTTATAGTGTCCCCTGTGGGTGAGTGGTAACGCTCACCGCCTTTACATCAAGGGGTCCTGGGTTCGATTCTCGGTGAGAACACAAGTGGTTCGCGGCCTACGTTAAATTGTAGGTCCCGTCCTGAGAACGTCATCTGACGGAAAGCAATACCAAACCACCATCGATTCATATGATACATATTTTATGGCACAAACGAGAACATTCTGCACTTCTTTGATCATTAAATGGTACAGCCACGATTTTAATAATGGTTGACGGGGATTCGACTACTACAGAAGGGCATTATAGTCCAGTCATTTTGCAAAATAACTCGGAACTAATTCCAATAGAATTTCTGTTTGTTTTATCTGGCATAGAATTGTGTCCTGAATAACATATCAAAAGTTTACCAAACTCTACTGTGCCGTTTCCCGCCATTTTCAGTCGCCATATTGGATTTTTCGATGGAACACCTTTCATCGGATCATCGATAGTATCATCTCAACGAATGAAGCGAGGCACTTCGTTCTTGCGTCAAATTGAAGACAATGGATAGTAGAAGTAACGAACGTAGGTATAGTTCGTGTGCACTGCCGCCATATTTCAATATGGCGGCTGTTACTCCAAAATTCTTGTTTTGTTAGTGTTCTTCTATGACTTCAATTGCAAATAACTATAAAATCGTCAATGGGAAGGAAAAACACCTCGAAACAAAGATTATAGAGTGAAATTTGCTCTTTCCAACGGTATCTATATCGTTGCTCTATCTTAAAAGCTAAGGGAGGTAGTTAATTTTATGTGGCTCAAGGTGCTGCGTTTTCGGTCATGCAATTACCAAGCACCATGCTTATGACTTTAAATATGCTAACTCCCGAACATAGAATAAACACTTAATTTTAGCCTTAAAGTATCTTTTTTTTCTAAATTACATGAATAACCACATGTTATACGAAAAATGGTTGTTTTGGTCACGTATGTGGTTTATGTAACGATTACAAAATGCCTTGATTTTTTAGGTACTTTATGAATGAAGCCCGGAACAAATCCCAATAAAGTCTCTTTTTGTTTCGTTGAGACAGAATTTTGTCATAAACAACGTATCAGAAGTTTACCGACGCTTACCGTGCCATTTTCATATAACATACAGTTATTGGACAAAATAATGGAAACACATGTGGAAGTCAGAACATTTTGTATTGATACGGTGTTGGTTCAACTTTAGAGCTCAATATAGCTTGAATTCTAACGGAATACACTGATACATGTCCTGAATGGTGGTGAATGTAGTTTGAAGTCATTCTTCATGCAGCACAGCCTCCAATTCTAGAGATGAATGAGGTGGAAATCGCCGCTGAAACCTGGTTTCCAAAATTGCCCACACAGAGGTTCGATGATATTTAGGACTGGGGACCGCGCGGGCCAGGGAAGATGTTGAACGTCATCGGTATGCTCATAAAATCACTCTTGAACTGAACAGGGTCAGCAGTTTGAATGGGGACATTATCATCCTGGAATATGGCACTTCCATCTGAGAATAAAATCTGCACCATTGGGTTGACCTGGTTACCCAAGAGTTCACTATGAATATACATTGCTGGTGTGACCGAACCGTATAATAAGACAAGGGGGCTGCCGAACATCATGATATAGCACCCAGGCGATAATAGAGCCGCCACCATGTTCGACAGTCAGGCGGAGACAGTCCACATGAAAGAAAAACTTGAGAGGGTATTCGCAAGACAAACACTCTTTTCTCTCTTCCCCAGCAGGAAAAGAGTGATTCGTCGGACCACACGACTTGTTGCTAGTCCCCCAACGTCCAATTTTGGTGCGCATTGCACCACGCACGTCGCCTTTGAGCATTCTCGTCTGTTATTACGGGCTTGGGAGTAGGAACACGCTCATGGATACGCATTTTATGCAGTTCCCGCATCACTGGTTTGGTTAATACTGGGGTGTTTAGGTGCAGATTAAGTTTTGTAGTCACTTTCTCGACCTTCGCCTTTCGTCTTTTGACCACTATTGTGCTTCGACGGCCTTTTTTTTTTTACCGTACACTGTGTATGCGGTCATGACTTTCGATGCTGTGCCTTGTGTTACACCGTATAATGTCGTTGATTTGGTCACAGATGCTCCAGCTAGACGGATACACACAATTAGACCTCTTTGAAACCCCCTCAAGTCGGACATACTGATCACTCACCACACCTGCACAACGTCCACAACCACACTACCTCACTTTACTATTAGTGCACACCCTATCCTACCTGCAACAAACAAAAGATAGTTGATTTGCGCATTGCTTAGTGTTACCAAGCACATTTACAATATGTCCCACTTTTGACATGTGTTTCTATTATTTTGTCCAATACCGGTATATTTGTTCCGTGACGCTAATTTTCAGGAATGTTACTTCTACAAAAGTCCATGGGAACCGATGTGACAATACACCACACATCACGGATGTGTAGAGGCGTTGCTGGATCACTGTTGATGTATATGCAACTGCATGTCGAATGGCGTCTGCAAGAGCTGACTTATTAGCTTGTCGTGGAAGGACAAACGAATTAAACAGAGATGCTGGATAGATGCATAACTATATGCAAAAAGATCTTCTAAAGAAGAGAATCTATTTCTATCGCCTTTGCGTGTACTTTTATCTTGTTATTTACTCCCATTGTCACTGCTTCTACACCTCGCTTAAACGTGTATAATTTAAGATCTTTCCCATTCATTGACTGAAGTATACATTCACAAACTTCTTCTGCGTTGTCCACATTTACTGCATTGGATGCACAGATATCTCTCTTGTGATACTCCGTAAAGAAGAGTCTGACTGAAAGGGAATTCTGTTGGTGAAAAATGCAAGCAGCTTCTTTCTGTCCTGTTCATCTCGCTGTCTTCTGGCATCCTTGTGTTGTTCACTTGTTCGGTACCTTGCATAGCTCAGTGGACCTCGATGCATGGAATCATTGATGGAATCCAAATATGTTGTTGAGTTTCATTCATCCTTCTGTCCCCGGTATGGCCATCTGTTGTTTTGATGCTTCACATAAGCACATGTTCAATGTTAGGATCTGTAAGCAACCCTCCCCAAAAGTTAACAGTTCACCGAACTACATGAAATCCTTGTTGAAACATGTTATGAACATTAGAGTGGGTGACTTCCAGGATGTAAATTTGCTGCAAGTGGATATAAATAGTTTTAGTATACAAGTTACGACCTGTAGCTGCAAAACATGGCAACATCGACCTCAAGGACTTGAGATACAGATTCCAGTCGCATGTTCTTTCTGTAGTGACAAGTATTTTAAGAATATGTATCATTTTCATATACTGTATCCATAAGTGAGAAGTTCTGTTTCGTTCTGCCATGTTGTTTTTGGTACTTTTCATTTGCTTATTCACATCAAGTACAGCTAAACTTGTAGCGCATTCTTTATTCGGCCCAACTAGTGGATGTGGAACATCACATTTTGTAACTATTCTACTATTTTTCTGAGCTGGTGTCACTGCACCAATCGTAACCATACCGTGGGATGGGTTGTTACCGTAAAGGATTCTGATGACAAAAGAAAATGATCTGTTGTCTCGATAGACGACATGTCCTCGGTTGTTACGTAATACAAGTCTGATGTCTTAAGAAATTTCATATAATTTCTGATAAGTCTAGCTACTGTCATTATAATCTTCTTCTTCATTTTGTGAGGCATTTTGTAATTGTTAGAAAAAACACATAGATGACCAAAACACAATTTTTCATGTAATATAGAAAAAAATATTTCATTTACTTTAAGCCAAAAATTAAGTGTTTATCCTATGTTCGGGAGGTAGCATATTTAAAGTCATAAGCATGGTGCTTGGTAATTGCATGATCTTCACACAACATCTTGCACCACATACAATTAACTACCTCTCTTAGTTTTTAAGACAGAGCAACCATATAAATACCGTTGGAAAAAGCAGATTTGGTTCTACAATCTTTGTATCAGTGGCGGCTCTAGAGGAAAAAGCTGGGGGAGGGGCATCTCTCAATGTTGCATATTACTAGGTGAATGCATAAGTAGTTTCCGGTTTAACTAAGAGATGCCGCCAGCGAAAAGTACGCAGCGTATTCATTTGACACATACGTCATTTTGTTCGTCTGACATTAAACTACAAACACACACAAGTTGAGTTCGCCAACAACTAGCGTCTTTGCTTTATCGTTCAGTGATCATGTCGAAGTTTGTGCCTGAAAAAGAACATTTGCGGCACGCATTGCTTTTCTTATTTAATCAAAAGAAAAAGGCTGTTGAAAGTCATCGTGGGCTGGTAGAAACATATGGTGAACACGCTCCATCGATTAGAACATGTGAGACATGGTTTCGACAATTTAAAAGTGGTGATTTCAATGTGAAAGACAGTGCGCGCTCTGGTAGACCACAAAAGTGCGAAAACGAGCAATTGCAGGTATTATTGGAGGATAACCCAACTCAAACTCAACAGCAATTAGCAAAAGCATTAAATGTGTCACAAGAAACAATCAGCAGACGTTTACGAGCAATGGGGAAGATCAATAAACTGGGTAAATGGGTCCCACACGGTTTTAATGAACGTCAAATGGAAAATCGCAAAGTCACTTGTGAAATGCTGCTTCAACGCCACGAAAGAAAATCCTTTTTGTTACGAATTGTGACGGGTGACGAAAAATGGATTTATTTTGAAAACCGGAAGCGGAAAAAATCGTGGCTTTCACCTGGCGAAGCCGGTCCTTCAACACCAAGGCCAAATCGTTTCGGCAAGAAAACCATGCTTTGTGTCTGGTGGGACCAGAGCGGTATTGTGTATTATGAACTCTTGAAGCCCGGTGAAACCGTTAATGCACAACGCTATCGCCAACAAATGATTAATTTAAATCACGCATTGATCGAAAGACGACCGAAATGGGCCGGAAGACATGGCAAAGTGATTGTGTTACACGACAATGCGCCGTTTCACACAGCAAAACCAGTGAAAGACACCTTGAAATCGCTTGGATGGGACATACTTCCGTACCCTCCGTACTCCCCAGACCTGGCGCCATCTGACTATCACATCTTCGCATGAATGGGGCACGCGCTCGCAGAGCAGCACTTCAGCAATTTCGAAGACGTTGGAAAATGGCTCGACGAATGGTTTGCCGCAAAAGACAAGCAGTTTTTCTGGCATGGTATTCATACATTACCTGAAAGATGGGCGAAAAGTGTAGAAGCCGATGGCCAATATTTTGAATAAAACAAAATTAAGTTCCCTTG
>JAGDQP010007611.1:3511-35667 GCA_022664845.1 Lepisma saccharinum | reverse complement strand
AGGTGCATGCTAGGAATAACCAGGAGGGACAGGAAGAGAAATGAATGGATTCGCGCACAAACAAAGGTAGAGGATGTAATCAAGACTGCGAAGAAGATGAAGTGGAGATGGGCCGGTCACATAGCTAGACGAACAGATGGAAGGTGGACGACAAATGTACTACAGTGGATTCCTAGATAAAAGAAACGACCGAGACGACGTCCAAATTTAAGATGGGTAGATGAAATCAAGCGTTTTTCAGGAGCTACATGGATGAGGATATCAGCAGACCGAGATATGTGGAAAGAAAAGGGGGAGGCCTTCATCCAGCAGTGGATAGAAAACGGCTGAATATGATGATATATATATATATATAAAGTGTTTCTATTTTGATGCTGTTCTGCTGTCCATAATCTACATTCTCTTTATTTCCTCTTCTGCCTTCCCACCATTCGTTCCAATGCGTTTTTCAGTACAAGCTCTTCTCAGACAATGACCCAACAAATGTTTGTTTGTGTGGATGGGTGTGATACACATTAGTCATTTTCAGTCATTTTTTTAAAATTGCATATTAATTCTCCTTAGGTATATCTATGAAGGAAATATGTACCTTTAAAACCTTTTTCAGTGTAAGAAAACAATAATTAGTTGAAGCAAAAAAGTGAACATTTTAATATTTTTCATCAGTTCATGGAATTTATGGAATTCACAGAGGGAAACTTATAGTTAACTGCCAAATTTACACTGATTAAAATGACTTGATTGGATTTTACACTACATAAAACGGCATTAAGAGTCCTTCCGTCTACACACACACACTTAAAATCTATAAATACGACACTGGATATATTGAATAATTCAACACCAATTTAGACCTAAATAAGATGATAAAAAAAAAAACAGCAACAAAGATTTCTACTTTTTATTTGTAGGTCGGACTAGAATTTCCTATATTATTTTTATAGTAAGAAGTAAGCCGGACAACGATTAGCGTTCTGTCGTTTTCGGTGTAAGCTACTGGTGGTATAATTTCGAAATAACACCGCATTGCCTATAAGCAATAAATTAATTTTTAGATGATGTGGTCTTCCCTTTGTTACAACGTTGTTGATAGTGAAGACTTCTAAAAATACTGTGTTACATATAGTGAAGACTTTTAAAAACAAAAAATACTGTGTTACATAACCAAAAAACAATAAAATAACTGCTTGAAACTTGTTCTAAGTGTTGTGGCACTGTGTACCACAACTCCCTATTCCCATCAACAAATGTGTAAATAAATTATATGTATTGTAGTAATTCATTTAACTTGTAATATATTACTAATTATATTGTTATGCATATATGCTAATAAGGTAAATGGTATTTTAGAAAAAAGCCCGGCCGGGACATATTAGGTGTTTAATCATATTAATATTTTGTTATTCTATATTAAAATTCTTATGTACTCAGTTTTTGTAATTGTTTAAAATATTTGTATGTACTTCTCAAAGTATCTTTCAGCTGAACCAGGAGAAAGTCGAAAAGAGCAGGGAGCCAGCGGATTTCTCCTCGGCCAGATTCTTTATATTCTTGCTTTATTTTTTCATGGTACAAAAAAAAAGTCTGAGGGAGTGAATAGCTATTTTTTGCGCTGTTTTTGTTGTTGGCTGAGCTACCTTTGTTTCCTCTCCTTTGGTAGCCAGCAGGTCAGTGGGCTGTGTGCGTCAGGGAACATATATAAGCTTTAAATCCGATGTGGGGGAGGTGGCGATCCTCAGAGTAAATTTTGTCTTCGGACGAGCAGCGTCAGGGGCCGTTGCTCAAGACCAGTGAGCTGCCGTGATGGAAATTCTCGGAGATTGAGAATACGGCGAACATGCAGTATGAGGTATAGTATGAACATTACTGCTAAGATTTTGGAGGGACTCACTGGCTCTGGGTTCGATTCCCGTTTAATTCGGTATTAATTCTTTCGTGATGTCCGGATTCTGATTTGATGCGAATACGGGATTCAATAATTTGTGTATTATTTGTTGGGACATGCTTAGTTTTGCTGCCGCGACCGTCCCGGGATTCTGACAGATTTTAATTTTGAGGGGAATTAAAATTGAGAGTATTAGAAAGGGAGGCTACTGCCGCCTCTCGTGTCCCTGAGTCCTTTGCTAAAGTCGATTCTTACCGAATCGATGACTTTTGCTTGGGTATAAGTTAAATTCAGTAAATTTCACTCCAATCCATCCCGCATGTAGGAGCTTGAGAGGATATTAGAGGACCAACTAATTATTTAGACGCATATTACGAACAAGGTTGAGTTTGCTTTGAGAAATTGATGTAAAGAATTAGTTGTTTTTTTTATAAGATAGGAATAGCTAGGGAAGCTGTCAGATTGGACATTTGAAATAATTTGTGAGTGCTCTGCTCAAAACTGTGCGTTCAACGAAGTAAGTCCAGGTTCACAACCAGGCTGAAGGGGTGCAGACAGATTTGATCAAAGCACCATATTTAAATTCATAGGTAAGCGAAGTGAGCTCATTACCGGCTCTCTTTTAGAGGAAAGTCTGAGAACTATTGCCGTTCTCAAATTTGGCCAAGAGTCTACTATCGACTCTTGGATAGTCGATTATCCTGGTAGAGCTACTACCGCTCTACACATGGTTGGGGGGGAGTCGGTATGGTTTTTTCGGTGGGCTTAAAGACACGATTTATTGGAGCACCGGAGAATCTTCGTTATATGAATTTGATCAGAAAATTAGAGCAAGCAAGGATTTCAGAAATAAATACTATTAATCTCTCTCAGAAAAAACTTGTGTATCATTCACAATAAGAGCTTGATCCTAAGACCTCACCTTTATGAAGCACGTTGATTCTAATTTGAGCAGCTTTCTTTTGATTTATGTTATTTACAGCTCTGTTAAGATCGTATCCTACTTCGCCGCAGCCGAACCGTAATTTATGTATCTGCGAGGCAGGTATCTGGTTCCCGTTATGTATTCTATGTGAAGTGTCGTGCGGATTGTATATCAGTCGGGAGCTGGGGGCAAATGTGAATATCAAGTTTGTAGTAGATTTGGCTGGCGCTCGATAGGCATTGTAAGCATGGATATTTATTGATTAACATTTTTCTCTTGTGTCATCTGAGGATATATGAGTTCTTATTCCTTTCTCTGAGCCACATCCAGAGAAGTCGTGCTCCCAGAAGAGAGATTTGTCTGGGACGTCATCCGCTGATATTTACGAGGTCGAAGCTTGAACCTTTTTTTAAGGCCGCACGTAACCATACTTCAACATAAGAAATAAAAAAAATCGTTTAAAACTCGACAAAATGAAGTTTCTAACATACATGGTGACTCCTTCCCCCACCCTATGTGTATAGAAAAAGCTTATCAGGGTACACTTCATTTCATGTTCAAGAATCGATAACATTAAACTTCTTGCAAAATAAATATTAATTGTACTAAATATTTCAAGACAATTGAGGATATTAGTTTATCTTCCATGCAAAAAAACTGAGAGGGCCCAGGCTCCCCCGGCCCCGCCCTAGAGCCGCCTCTGCTTTGTATCGAGGTGTTTTCCCTTCCCATTGACGATTTTATAGTTATTTGCAATTGAAGTAATGTAGAAGAACACTAACAAAACAAGAATACTGGAGTAACAGCCGCCATTGCACACAAACTATCATTCTTGTTGAATTCGTTCAGATTGCCTGATACAATACAATGTGTGCACAGATGTGTGAATAAATGAGTTAATTTATAACTGATAGAAATGTACTAATGTTTGTTGTTGTTGTTAATGATGATGTTGTAGTATATGACGGCAGTATACTTATAATATGTTTCAAACCTAGATTAAGTATTCATGAATGTATGTGTGTGCGTGTGTTGGTGCAATAAGATTTAGATAATGTTTATTTGTTTGTATCTTTGTTGTAAGTGTATCGAAGTATAATGATAAATGTTTATTTAATCATGTTACTGGTAATGTGGAAGAGAAGGCTACATAGCCTTAACTTTATCAGTCAAATAAATCAAAATCAAATCAAACTATACCTTCGTTCGTTACCTCTATTATCCATTGTCTTCAATTTGACGCAAGAACGAAGTGCCTCGTTTCATTCGTTGAGATGATATTATCGATGATCCTATGAAAGGTGTTCAATAGAAAAATCCAATATGACGACTGAAAATGGCGGGAAATGGTACGGTAGATTTAGGTAAACTTTTGATATGTTAAGCTGTTCATGAAGTTCTGCTGGCATCTATTATTAATCCAATTTTCTCGGGATCCAATCCAATCCAATCCAATCAAATCATCTGAAGATGTTACCGCTGTATGGTAATGAAAACTTAGCTATCCAGCCAAACCTACTCTGGCAGCAATCCTTTTGATATATTATTCAGGACACAATTCTGTGCCAGTTAAAACAAACACAAATCCTATTACAATTAGTTCCGAGTTAAGTCATTTTTTTTCCTTAGATTGACTGGACTAATATTATTTGATGTCAGTATTGAAACATCACAGTGATTTTACTACAGCTAAGCAGTATTCAAGTGATAATTCAGAATTCCCTAGTAGCACAAAATAGTCGGGCCGACGTTGATTTCTCGTTTTACTGTATATGGTTGAAAATCGGTTGGTCCAATGTTGTTGAACTCCGTTTTGTCGTCTATTTTCCAATTATTTCCCAACTGCATATCAAAGATAATTCAAAGTTGAAGTTCTTTAGAAAAGTGCAACAAACTGATAAAAAAAATATATAGTTAATTAAAACGATTTTACAACGTAATCAGTTTTTAACGTTTATTCAACCATACCCACCATTGTTTTACGTTGGGCCAACCTATTTTGAAACGGGGATTTCTTTTTTGTCGGGTGGGGGGCTGAACTGGCACAATTTGCCCGTCATGTTTGAGGGATGATGTTCCGATGTTCCTCTGCATCATCACCCTTGCGGGGGGCAGGACTTAGAAAGGAAGGGGCTAGGACCTTGATTGCGGTACCATCCTCGTATTCGCCTGGCGATACTGAGCAAGCTTCAGTAAAACATAAGTTAGGATGACGGGCATTTAATCCACGTACCTTCCCATTGCCGATTCGAAGTCCATGACTTTAACCACTGAGGGACGGGTGCAGGGTATATTGAAGTGGAGGAGATACTGGTAATGTCTGTAGTCTGTAGACATCTTATCTCGACATACATAACTGTATCTATAGGTCTATGATGTGTAACCACACTGGTACATACACTCTGTATTTTATTTTATTTTAAATATGCCTTTAGGTCCGACCCCACTAGCGTGTTTTGAACGTTGATTTTAGGTTCATTTCGTTGATTAACCGCTATTGGTTGAAAAAAATACATGTAGTTTTAAATCATATTTCAACAGTGACGTCATTGCGTTGATAAGGCGTTAATACAACGTGTATTCAATACGTTCTTTTCAATTATCATATAAATTTTGTTTAATGTGTTTCTTACTAATGTTGTGAAAAATATAATTAAAATTAATTGAATTACACAAACTAAATGTTATGTTCTCATGTGCACGTTTTGGAAACCGACTGAATTTTAAACCATATTTCAACAAAGATAGAATTTCGTTGATACGGCGTTAATGTGACGTACTTTCAACTATCATTCATACTGTGTCCTAAAATTTCGTTTAACACTTGTATTTCTAATTTAATTACTTAATCATTATAATTAAAAGCAAATACAATGAAATTAACTATCATTTGCATGTTGAAAACATTGAATTTTAAACTATATTTCAACGAACATTTAATTTCGTTAATAGGGCGTTAATCTATGAAACATATTTATCTTTATAAGCGTTTACTAAGGCAACATATTACACTTATTGGGAAATACACATTTAATATCGCAGCGATGGTCAAAGTGTTAAAGAAGAAAAACTGCACATAAGAAAGAAAAAAGGAAAGTATTCTTTATTTTTATTCGTACATGATGGTGAACAACGCGTAGCAATTCCATTCTACACTGCCTGTTAATACAGATACCGTAAAAGAGCAACGAACTCGCAACGTGGATCCATTGTGCTACTAGGGGGAATTGTGTAGAACAAACGATGCCTGAAAGAGTTGGTCAGGACCTAACTTAAGGGTACCATCCCGTCATTTGTCTGGTGTGATAGAGGTAAACCTCCAAAAACATCAGTCAAGATGGTCGACTGCTAGTATCAAATCCAGGACCTCTCGCATATAAATCCAACGCTCTATCAACTTATCCACTGTGCGTCTGCTGTGGTATTCGTAGCTGGAACTTCCCGCAGTCGTCGTTGGTAGCTCGACACGCTGACCACTCAACCACGAAGCTGCCTTGAGACTCACTATTCTTTTACTCTTTATTTCCTTTATGCCACAAATATGTAAAATGCAGTCTTGAATACAGTCGTCACGAATCCAGATCTGTTGTTTTACTATCATGTAAGAATAAGAATAAAGAATACTTTCTTTCTTTCTTTGTTATGAACATTTTTGCTTCTTTAACACTTTGATCATCGCTGCACTATTAAATTTGTATTTCTCAATAAGTGTAATATGTCGCCTTAGAAAACGCATATAAAGAAAAATTTATGCCACAGTTGAAAACACTTCACATTAACGCCCTATTAACGAAATTAAATATTCGGTGAAATATAGTTTAAAATTTAATCTGTTTTCAACATGAAAATGAGAAAACAAGAGAAAACGTAGTTAATTTTGTTCTATTCGCTTTTAAGCACTCTTTTTTGTGCAATTAACTTGGAGAGCACAGTTCAATATAATAGTTTAAAAAAACACGTCCCATTAACGTCCTATCAACAAAATCAATTTTTCGTTGGAATATAGATTGAAATTCAACATGTTTTCAACATGCAACAAAGGACACAAAATAATAGTTAATGTCATTCAATGAGCTTTTAATTACAAATTTTATTCCATTAAATTAGAAAGTATCCCATGAAACGAAATTTATATCATAGTTGAAAATACTAACAGTTGAATCCACGTTGAACTAACATCGCATGAACAATATCAAGTCTTTGATTTTTCCACCGATAACGGTTAATCAACGAAATAAACCAAAAATCAACGTTCAAAACACGTTTTGTATGCTACTGGGGAATTTCGCGATAAAGCAATTTTAGGTAGTTTGTTTTTTTAGTAAATTGAAAAAAAATGATTCTTTAACTATGGAAAACATCAAGCCCATTTACCCCGTTTTACAATCGACGGCTAAGCTTCTGGTCTGGGCTGAGTAGAGAGGCCAAGTCATATTTTGCCCAATCGAGGTACGCAAAATATGACGACCTCAATTTAGCCCTGACCAGAAGCTAATCGTCGATTGTAAAACTGGGGCTTAGAAGGTTTTCTGACAGGTTTACTTTTTTTGGTGTATGTGGGGGGGGGGGGGGGGGGCGGTTAAAATTTACCACCCTTAAATTTTAAAAAATTTAAAAATTTAAAAAAAAAAAAAAAAAAAACATCCGAGATTGAAACTTCAGAACGATGGGAAAGCAGGAGAAATCAGACTGTCGACTGCCGGATGCAGGACATAACGGTAGAAAGGAGGACTCTCCAACGAAAAGCAGGACAAATAAATAGCCATCCTAACGAAAACACACACACACACACACACACGCAGCGTAGGCACTGAGGCCTGCGGAAAATTACGGTCTTGGAATCAGTTCGTGTTTAGACAAGATAGCAAAAGAACAAGAAATCAAAAACATTTTTTCCTTTTCTTTTTAATTCGACACCGCACCCACACACACAGAGATAGTGCACCACATACACAGACACACGCACTCGTATCACATATCCTTCCCCTCTGTACACCTCCCCCGCAACGCACATGTGTACACTTTGGACGGAGAGTGGGGAAAGTCAAAAGTGGGTAGGGGAGGTGAAAAAAGGCGAATTAAAAATACTGCACGTGCAAGGGTTTCCGTCGGGGCAATCCGCAGGTCCCTCTCATCACCATGGCAACCCACGTGGCACGTGATAGCAGAGCTGTTACGTCACGTGTGGGCAAGTCTGCGAGGCGAAGAAGACGGAGAGAGAAAGCTTTTCCGATCTAACCTCGCCGTTCGCTTGCACTTCATTTCCGAATCCGCAAAGCGAAACATCAAGACATAATCACTACCGTGCTCCACTTTCTTTTAAAAAGATTGAAAACAAACTGACGTGTATATCTCACCGGGAATAAAGATAGGTGTGTTGTGTCCTTTAAAATAATTTTGTTGTTCCGTCTGTTTTGTTCTTGTGTATTAATATATATTATATCATTTTTAATTGGACTGTGTGATAAATCCGGAAAAAGGAAACACTATTTCAAGAACCAAGATTCATTGACTACGAACGAGGCTAACAACGTTTAGATGCTTTACTGTAAGTAAACAAAAATAATGTATTTTATTTTATGAAAGCGCATGTTTTAAACATACAATCGCGACTTTTGGGCACAAGATGGAGACAATTGTACTTCATTCGTATTTGCACTCTAAGTAGAACAACATTCGTTATCATTTCTTCTTTCTTTTCAAAGTAAATATTAATTTGTATAATGATTGGTTGGAGTTGTTTTGAGTTCAGAAACTGAAACTAGCAAAATAAGAAAATAAAAATATTTGGAAATAATTTTAAAATTGTAGGCTACTCGGTTTAATTCATTGTTCAATATCAGGATATGATTTTTAAGAATTTTATTTTTGGAAAGCTTCTTCAAGTTAATTTAAAAACAGATTTTATCAAATAACTGAATCATTTTTAAAAAAGCCATCAGTCCAGGTGTACATAAGGTTTACTAACTGGAAATTTGTCAAATGCAGGACAAATTTCTGAGAAAAAGCCGGACTTTTATTTTTAAAAAATGCCGGACACAGTGTAATTGTAGCAATGAACATTTTATCTTGACAGAATCACGTTCGTTATGTACTGTACCTTTTTATCTAGTGGTGAAAGTTTTGGAGATAAAAAAAACATTTTTTGCTGATGTGTTAGTTCTTATAATAATAATAATTTGTTGTATCTTTTCGCAATTTCGCGAACGGAGACAAAAAGTGCGATATATCGACAGTGCGTACCACCAACCACGCATTCTAGTACTTAATAAATAGCGATACAAACAATGCAGATTTACGTGCAGTAATGTCTTCCTCATTTTATTTTTAAGATGGCGGACTTTTTCAAGAAATGCCGGCGTGGCATTTCTTAAAAAGGTTAAAATTCCGGACATGTCCGGTAAAAACCGGACGGTTCGTAACCGTACAGGTTTCGGGGAAATTGAGAAAACACGTTTTACAATGAAGAAAATAATAAAGTGAGATTAATGTTATGGAAGTTAGCAGGTTTTAATGATTCCAAGGTGATTGTGAGTCATATTATTAATTGCAACGTGTGAATGTTATTGGTCAGTAAAAGTTGGCGACTCTCTTTCTTTGAAAAATGAAGAAAAAATAACAAAAAGTTTTAAAAGACGTACTTTTCTTAAACAATTCGTACTAAAACGTCTTTTTTTTTGTTTATGCATGACTAAAACCGAAAAGCATGCGGTGCGCTCTCATATACAGTCACTTTATAAATTCTTGAATTGGCGCACCGCATGCTTTTCGTTTTAGTCATGCATAAACAAAATATATTTTACTTTTTAGTGCGAATTGTTTAAGAAAAATATGTATTTAAAAAGTTTCTTTAATTTTATTTTTCGAGTTATTTCGGTGTTCGGATACTTTTTTCTCAAGTTGTGACCCAAAATCCTAAAGAGTTCTGCAACCCGTTAAACTCAACACCGTTGCAGGCTAGTATTTATTTTAGGATAACTAATTTCATATTAGAAAGAAAAAGTATTAAAATATGCTTGTAACAATGGAATTGTATTGTCAAAATCGGGGAAATGAGTTAAACTAACGTTGCAAGATTTGAGGACACCACGAATTATTGTGAACTAAAAATAATGTAAAAATAAAAAGAACAGAAACCACATTTCTTTTATTTGTTATTCATGTAGGCCTATGTTCCTGAACTAACATAATGTTGACTGCATAGATTTTATCAAGTTCGATTCTTCTAAACAAAAATCATTATCTGACAATATGTTTAGTTACGGTCTTAATTTTCGTGGTTCACAAGTTACTTGAAAATCTCATTCTAAGTACTCGTAAGACAAAGCACATTCCAAATCTTTAATTTTATTGTAGTTGGTACCAACTTTTCCTGATGGATAAGCTCCTATCCTTATGAATAAGTCCTTGACTGATAAAGGTAAAAATAAAGCGTGAACGGATGTGGAGGTATCGCACCACATTTTGTTGACCTACGGTACTAAGTGAGGTAGGGTGGTCAGTCCCACGCTCGACCGCCTTTACCTTCCCAAGGTGCCAAAGGACACTCTGGTACTCAATTATGATAGGAGGCTGAGTGCACCTCAGAGCGCCAGGCATGGGAACACTGTGAGAAAAGTGTCCTGGCCGGGATTTGAACCCAGGCCGCCCGATTCGTAGTCAGACGCGCTACCGACTGAGCCATCTTGACTGATGCTCTTGTAAAAAAAAAAATAGCATGAAGCTTCTAGTTTACTATTAACTCGGGTCAATTCTGAAGCACTGGAAAGCTAGAAATAAATGCGTACGGATCTCCTTTTACACTTTTAAAATTATGCGATTGAAATATTGTAAAACTATTTTGGAACTAAGAAGATGGACGTATTGAAACTTTAAAAGAAATAATCTTAAAAACATTTATGTATTTTAAAAGGTCGTTCAAATATTATGTCAGCGTCCAGACTTTGCTTATTTTTGCTAGGCACCTATGTATTAGTAATAATAAGGCATCTTCTTAATTTTGCTTACTAAAATGACTAAAACTGTACTGACGCAATATTTGAACGATCCCAAAATACTTTTGAAACTTTTTTTTTTTGTATGTTTTAAGTTACTAAATATTTCTAAATAATTTTAAATATATTTTTAAAACATCCCAATATTTTCTTATTGATATGAAAATGTGTTTTTATAATCATAAATAATTTTAATCATCACTCTTCAGTTTAGGGCCCGAATCTAGTTTTGAATGCAGGCACCTACAGCTAGGTCTGAATGATTGCAAATTAAACTTGTGCAAAATGAAGATTTAGCACGAATTCTTAAATTATTAAGTAGAATTTCTCCTAACCGACGGCAATGAGTCTTCCGGACAAGAAATTTTGCCGGATAATACATTGAAAAATACTTTGAAAAGTTACCTGTTCGTAAATTTGTATAATGCCAACTGTAGAAATCGCGATATTAATGTTGTAATTTTGTAACAAAAAAAAAAAATCAGTAGGATTTTCTTGCATTAAAAAACACAAAACATGGTAGTACAATACAAACACAAATACTACAATTAACGCGACTATCTATACACGCGAACTTTTTTATTTTCTTGATCCAGACTGTGGAGTGTTCGTGACAATAGTTTTCAACAACATAATTTTGAGGTTTAACTTAGGATTTTTTAAAGGGTGGTTGGTTTGCTATAAGTAGTTATTTAAGTGGCGGTTACCAGGGATTTCACTGCACTTCGTCATGCGTGTTTAGTGCTACGTAAAATAATAATAACCAGAGTTTCCGCCAATATTTTCAGTTTGGGTGGGGTGGGGGTGTAAACTCAAAATTAGGAGAGTGTAAGTGAACTTTTTTTGTACGGTTTGTATCGATTTTTCACAGGAAAAAAAATTGAAGGTGGGTGCATGTTGTTGTCGAGACTTTGGGGAAGGGGGGGTGTCTGTCCCGTCTCGTTTTCCAAAGACATACATTTGTCTCGTCTCGTGGGCAACACTGAACACCGTTGAGTTCCGATGTTTCTTTTAACTAACCAGTTTCACGTTATATTAGTGACATCCTAAAGTTCCTCACAGAGATTGTAGTAAATATTGTTAGAATTTTGTAGAATATTCTTGTACTGTGTGGGTTGTTTAGGATTGATGTATCTCGCAGAGGAGATGAGAGCGATCCCAGCGGCAGCCCATCCTCACTTACGTATTCGCAGGGTTTGTTTCTCCTCAGTCAAACCAGACAAATGTCGAGATGGTAAATATAACTAGTCCCTAGCCAACTACCTTTCAACATCCGCTCCCCCACCCTTTCCTGACCTGAGTCTGAGATGCCTAAAGGCCATAAATGAATTGAAATTGTAATTCACAGAGGAGGGGTATTAAGTCCAACGCAGTGCAGTAAGAAAGAAGAGTGTGTAAACGTCTATAACGAAGTGCTGATATTCAAAAGTTTGAATACAATTAATTCCTTTGGTATTTATAACATTACGGCCTTGTTGTATCCATGTTGAATAAAGAAAAACACAGCTTTCTGACAAGGTTGATTAAACTTTTAATAACCACAATTAGAAAGAAACTAAAGCGTTAATAGTTTCGGAAGTTCTTCATAATACCTTCTGCTTTAGACTGTACTAACACAACTAAACACGAAGAAGAACCGGGAACACCGCGCACCAGAAGTGAGCGCGCTACGTCTGAGCCACGTCAGCCCTTTTTCATTATAGTATAATTATTTAAGAATTTAGACACACTTTCCATTTTGGCGACGATAATAATAATAATTATTATTATTTATATCACCCTTCTTTGGCGACATATCAGGCTACAAGTGAGTCATTCTGCATATCTGTGCAAATCAGCGAATATAACAGCAGGTTTGCCCGATTAGTAACAAATTATCGGGGTACAAATGAAGAGTGCAGGGAAGAGGCAGGGGTGTCCATTTGTGATAAAATAAGTTAGCACTCCTTAAAAGTAGTAATGACAGCTAACTGCTAGAAACGTTTCACTCAAAAAGCGCAAATAATCTCCAAAAGTTGTAGGGCTACTGTAGCGGCTTAATACGTGACATTAGAATGTATACCGAGCGTCGTAGCTAAGTTGATTGAGCATTGGCTTCTCATTCTCGAGGTTCTAGATTCGATACCAACGGCCGACCATCCTGATTGAGGTTCTTCTAAGAGTTTTCCTCACTTACACGAGGCAAATGCCAGGATGGTACATTCCACTTAAGCTCTGATCTACTCCTTCACGCATCCTTTCCTCAACCTCATCACGCGCCTGGGCTATAAAAGCCAGAAATCAATTCAATTCAATAAATCGGTGTAAACAGGTACTCGTATTTTTGCTACGTATATTAATTTTAAGGATATCTTTTGAACATAGTGGACTGAAAAAAGAGCAACTTAATTCATCCCCAGCTCCTTGATTAAATTGTTCTGACCTTCGTAGTTTTTAGATCAAGCTTACTGAATTTGATACGTTTCTAAGAAATAAAACTGAAAAGGAAAACAAAGGTCTTACTGCTGTGATTGGTTTCCAGGAAAAATGATTTTATAATCTTATAACCCTAAGAAAACAAAAAAAAAGAAACAAGGCAGCTTCATGATGTGAATTTTGTTTTGCTTTTCAACGAATATCCGAAACAAAGTATTTTTTTTTTCTTTCAACACTGTAAAGAAAATATACGAAGTGATCTGATAACAGTAACATTGACGTCAATTCCTAGTATGTTTGGTCAATTGTCCCGTGGTTATAGGACGAAACATTTAACGTATACGCGACGGGTAAAAACAAGGACGCTGAAAACAGCGTCGAGTGACTTGAGTGAGAAGAGCGGTGCTCAGAAATCACGACACACAAAATCAGCTACAGACAAAAATCTGTGACGACAAAACAGTGAAGCACAAAACTGCGACCCAGAAATCCCGTCACGCATAAACAGCGACCAACAAAAACCAAGGAGAACGATAGAATAGGACCATGACAAGACAACAACTCGAAAACCTCGACGCAGAAAAGCAGCGGCAAAGAGAATCCTTGACGACAAAACAAACAGAAGAGTGATAGACAAAACGGCGACGACAAAACAGCAACCCAAAAGCCGCGAAACCAGAAAGCGCAAGACATAAAACAGCGATGCACAAACACAGTGAAGGCAAAAACGCAAAACGTAAACCGTGACTAACAAAAACATCAATAGTAATGACCATGATGAGGGATTCCGTCAGGATTTTCGGTTTTGGGGGGGGGGGTGCTGTAAAGTCAAAATTGCGAGGATTCTGTTGATATTTTGCCGTAAAATTTTTAAAGTTTATGGGTACTCTAGAGGATTTGGGGTGACACACCCACAGAGGAAGGGAGGTCTGGCGGAATCACTGACCATAACTGACAAACAGCGACATCAAAAGAAGAGGCGATAAACCCAACGCACCAACTGCAAAAGCGTGACACCAAATAGAATAATGGCTCAGCAGTATTGGATATCTGCCACCCACGAAAAAACTAAAAACCATTCGTCAAAATTGCAATAACTAATGTTCCCCAATATCATAGAGTTAAATTATGAAATGTTTTAAAGACTATTTGTTAGGATTAGTGGTTCCGGGGTGGTTGATCTCTGGTTAACCGTGCCAGAGATCGGCTACTCTTACTTTTTGAATAACACATTTTTCAAAATGTTCTCCGCCATCATTGTGCGACATTCTTCCAGTATGCCATTCAGACTTTGTATCACCCTTTGAATCATATTGATTGGTATAGCTGCAATTGTTTGCTTTAATGTTGCCTTCAAGTTGTCAATGTTCTTGGGTTTTTTAATGTCCAGTTGAGACTTCAGATAACCCCAGAGAAAGTAGTCGTCTACTGACTGACAAGTCTGGAGAATGTGTCGGTTATGGAACGTCTCCTCTTTCAGAAATCACACGACCGGGAAACATTTGCTGAAGCACAACGAACACGATGCACATCAATAAACATTCCTCTTTAACTGAAATTAGCATTCGTAATGATTGTGCGCAATACTTGATATTCACTTCCCAGCTAAATGGCAGTATTGCCAACAGAGGCGATCTTAACCTTTGCGGGGCCCTGGGCAATGACTTATCATGGGGGGCTCCACAAAAACACAATAACCAAAAACCCCGATACATGTTCAATTGTACATACATACAAATGTTTGTGTGTGTGTGTGTATTTGCGTGCAAGAAATGCTTCTTTTTAACGCAAAGCCTCACTTTGGGTGAATGTGATCCCCGAAGATTTATATCGGGAATTTAGGTATTGATGTACAAGAAATAAAGACGATCTAGTGAAATACAATATCGTATAATTACGTAACCGAAAATTACCTCTAACTAAATAAACAAGTACAGGTTTACAATAGTAAGGCAAGTATTTTTATAGGAGTTAAGGGCTAATTCTGCGACATTTCTTGTTGATAAAATTCTCAATCAAGTCGCTATAATCTAGCTAGAGTAAATGTAACCTCGTCCGAGAGCAAATATCCAATCTTGAGTCATGGTGTTCCTTTGGTTAGGTCTGAATGAGCTTCAGCTTTTAAAAGCACCTCTCGGTAGACGCAACAGTAACGGGAATCATGGCTATTATTCTCAGTGCAATATAATTGTTCCGGTAGATTTCACACAGCCCGTTTTTTCACTGTGCACTTATATCAACAGAAAAAAATATCGGACAGTTCCTAAAACGTGACATGTACTCAATCAACTGTGACCAACAAAGTTAAATTTGAAAATAAACAAAAAGAAGTAAAGAAATTCTAAGATTGCTAATTTATTTGTAGATGATAAAGAACTACAACTGCAGTATATTTGCTGACTCCGGGCACTCAGTCAGGCAAAATACTAATTAACTTTTAGTAGCGCGGAGCCCTGGGCGTTTGCCCGGTTCACCCGTACCTAACACCGCCACTGATTGCCAATCCATTCTTCTAAAAAAAAAAATCGTGTTGTGAGCACTGAAAAAATAGTCGGATTCCGCTGCAAATTTGTGTTGTTTGTAATATGTTGTTCAAAAACAACATGGCCAAAGAGGAATATAGTTTCTTCCATAACATGTGAACCTTCGTCCCTTGTCTGAAACAAAATCTTTTAGCAACCCACAGGGCACGTGCTTCTAACCGCATTGTAAATATTGGCAAATGAACGACGTTGCCAACCTCCATAAAAACAAAATTTTACTTTCACCAAAAATAAACGCTTCGCAAAAACTTTACTCTTTGTGAATAGTACAGGACTCGTTCAAAGAGTCATTAGGAAACATAAAGTTGATGTGAATGAGGATCAGTCGGTAGAATACTTGACTTATAATCGAAAGGACCCAGGTTCGATTTCCTGTGCCGGCCATCCTTACTGATGTTTACCGTTTTCCCTCGGTAACATGTCGATAAATGCGTCCTAGTTATTATATTATTATTATTAGAGATATTTTACATCTGTATAAAGACATGGCACAAAAGGAAATAGAGTCTGGCTCCTCCCCCCGAAAATAAGTTTTAACCAATGATTAAGATAATTTGACGAGTGATATGTTTATCATGCTGAAAAAATGTACAAAAATATATAAATGCATAAAATTTATGAACTTACTCTAAAGATTTATTCTGTATCCGCGCTTAGTCCATCTGAGTCATCGCTGTTCTCCCCGTCGAGTCAGACACTTCAATAAAAGACGCATACAACTGTTGTTGAAAACGGATTCTAGGCCCCTATTTCACTTCAATCTTTTCTACATGTTTTATATATTTCTTCCATTTTTCGGGACTTACACCAGAGAACCATGGTCTAAAAAATTTGACATTCTGATTTTCTTATCCTCACACTTACACAAACAAATTCAAACTAAATTTCTAGAGGATGTAAACCCTGCAAAAAAGCAGGAGGGCAATAAATGTTTTACGACAGGAGCCTGTCACTTCCTTGGCGCGGCAGGGGGTTTCTGGGGGAAGTGGTTTGGGAAAAAGGTTCTCATGAAATAAAAAGTACTATAAATTAACTTCTTTCGACGTCCAACATTTGATTATTACAAAAATATGCTCCCCATCTATTATTTATAAGCTTACTTATTACAGTGTCTCTTTCCAAGCAACACAGGGACGTCACTTTCACGACATTTAAAAGTCAGACATTGTTTACAATTACGTGAAAAACACGTCATAAATTATGGTAAAATGTTACCGTCGAAGACGTCACGTACATGGCGAAAAGTAAACCTCAATTGATGTTTCAATCGATTGCCTGGTGCGCTTGAGTTAATCATACAAATGATGACGTTTAAATGCCATTGATATGTCGTCTCAGCAATAATGGTATATTTCTTACTATTATTTTATGTACCAATTGACGTCATTTTTCCTCGCTTGGCATCTTTTGAAATTTCATGACCAAGAATTGACGTTGATTTCACGTGTCTGTACTGCTTGGATTCATACTGCAAAATTTCTAAATGCCACCCTGATTATGTATCATACTTTTTTCCTCAAGTACGTCGTTATTAATTTCCTGTAAAGTGTGAAGGATACGATGCGTCACAGTTATGCACGTTGTCTTAGCACCAGTGTAGCGTGGTTTTGATAAAGGACTTCACGTAGTTTTATTTCTCTCTATCTGATTTTGGCTAACGGTCTTCTATAACTTTTAAAATAAAATCTCTTTTGAGGGAAATTTACATGTGTGTGTGGGTGGGTGGGAGTGGGGGGGCTGCGTATGAGTGCGTGTGTATGAGTTTCCATATTTTTAAACATACTGGACAAATGATTATCACAATGAAAATTTTGAAAAGCGGCCCCAATAATACTTGTAAATGCGTATCAAATGAACTATCTGATCGTACGCGTAAGCAATTACTGATATTTTAATTTTTCAGCTAAAATAAACAATGTCAGATGGTTCATTGTTAACACATTCACAAGTATTATTGAGTCCGCTTTTCAAAATTTCATTGTTGCTTGTCAATTGTCCAGTATTCTTAAAACTATGAGAAGTCATATATACAGCGTACGTACTGAGGCTTCTTAAAGCACGCAGGATGTAGGCATCCATTGTCTCAGTCCGGAAAATGCAACCAGGAGGAGTGCGGGAAAGAAGTCGACCTAGCTGGAAGGTACTATCCTGGCATTAGCATGTTGTGGAGGAGGAAAAAACTTTTGGAACATTTCAGTTAGGATAACCGGACGCTGGATTCGAACTCAGAACCTTCCGAATGGGAAGCTAACTTCGTACCAACTTGGTGATATTCACTTGAACTTTAAAGTTTTGATTGGGTTCTGTGGGGAAAGAAGTCTGGAGTCTGCGATGCGAAGAAATTCTCAACTGCATGTTTCACCGCCCCGATCATCAGGGAAGGTCTTCCCTGCCAAGAAGTGATCGAAATGACGGAAGAGATGGTATTCAGGGGCAGAGAGATCGGGGGAATACGGCGGGTGAGGAAGGGTTTCATACTGCAATTCATGGATAGCCTGCACCGTTCTTTGCGCGACGACTGAGGACACCATGCCTTTGACCATTGCCGCATGCTTGCAGACAAATTTGTGGGTATTTCATAGAGTTCAGCACTGTAACGATCTACAGTGATGGTTTCACCTCACCTGAGGAAGACATGATGGATCACTCCCACTGTAGACCACCCACCATACCGGCAACAACACCTTCCGTGGGTGGAGAGGTGGTTAAGGACACTGTCCTGGACGTCGATCACGATCCAAACATTGTCCTGACGGTTCACGATTGTCATAACATAACCATTTTTCATCTGAAGTGACAATCCGAGGCAGGAAACCTTCCCTCTTATTGCAGAAAACTTCACACCTCCAGATGGCGATACTTGTTGGCCGGTGTCAACTCATGAGTCCAACTTGTTCGCCTTACCGATCGCACGGAGCCGCCGACTAACAGTGGTATAGTGTATGCCTAACTCGTCTCCAGTTCGCTTCCACGATATTTCTGAGCAGCTCATCCGAACATGATGTTGGTCGGTGCCCACAGGGCTCATTTTGCAATGTTGTGCCACTGGAACGAAACTTGACAAACCAACGGCGAATTGTGCGTTCATTCGCCGCCATTCCTGTCCCAAATGCACTGTTAATGTTTTTCTTTGCGACTTGCTGTGCAGAATGTCCCTGTTTGAATTCATAAAGAAAAATCACACGCAAGTGTGTGTTCTCCATCTTACAATTTCATACGACCTTGTGCAACAACACACTGCCTCCTGACTGTCTGGGTACCGCAGCCTGTTTGTTGGACGTATACAGAGTTTGTGACGTTAGACGCGTGACCTCAGTCGATCCCTGTGTTGTGTTGCTGAAGTTCTTTCGCCACCAGGCGTCAAAGCGGCCATTTCATTCGCAGCAACCCAACAAAGGAGCTCTATCACTGTTAATTGAATTACGGTGACGTCACAAGTTATTGCAAGTCATATTAAGAAGTCTCGGATGAATGAACTTTGATAATTGCTCCCGTCCTGTGAGGATACGCGGGTTATTGGCAGAAAAATCTTAATCTCGAAAACAAAACAAAACAACCTATTTATTCCTTCATTATTACAGTTATTATGAAATTTGTGTATGATCTATTGCATTACAAATGTCCTTTCACTGCCGTGATTCATATAGTTTACCTTGAACATGTTACCCTTCATCGTGTATACGCCTATTCATGCGTTATGCAAAAATTGCACTTGTACGCATTTAATTATTCCAATTGAATAACCTTTTATGAATTAGTGTATATACTGTACCTAATTGAAGTTGACTGTACCAACCACTATGCAGACAAAAACTTTCATTATATGTAATTCATTGACATCATTATGCAGATAAATCCTTTATGTACGGTGTAGATCACCTCCGCCATCTTGGTACGCACTTTCCATTGATTTACATGGGAATTGTTTTACTCGTCTTATATCTTTCAGGAGCATACTTTTAACTTCTGTCTTCGCCCAGTTTATCGTCATGTTCTCTTTTACTCATGCTATTTTATAGAAATGCAATATCTTACACACGAACAGTATAATTTCCCGTTAACATATGGTGATTTATATAGCAAATTATTAATAATACATTATACTTATATATTTGAAGAAACTTCACAAACCAAAACTATACAAGAGTCAACATAACCACCAAGACAAATTTTGTGAAAGCAGAACTTAAAGATTCTACTTCCGACAGTCATAAAATGAGTAAAACAATTCCCGTGTAAATCAGTGGAAAGGCCATACCAAGATGGCGGGGGTGATCTACAGCGTTAAGCTTACAAGTTATGTGTCGCAATTATATTTAGCATAGCTCTTATGCAAGTTTGCGTTTTATATTGATTCTGAATTTATATTTTCTATTCAGTTTCTGTTATAATCTAAAGTATGTAGAACAAATAATTATTTAAGGAACACTAAAAAGAACGTGATGTAAATGAACTGTGGATTCTGTAAACTTGTATTCATTTTAAATCATCATAAATGTATTTCTTTCTAAGCTATTGGTTAATAACTTTTCATTACGCTATTTTATTGAGTGATTTGAATGTAATATTTGTGGTGTAAGCGCTGTTCTTGCTTCTATTGTATTGACACGTCTTTGTAGTCAGTTTACGAATTTGAGTTTGAATTTATTTATAGATTTTAGGCAACTTTGGCTCAGTCCGAGTCAGCTTACGATTTTTCTTTACTTTTAAAACTTTATTTTAAGACCTTTAGTTAGTTAACTTTACTTCAGACCGAATGGACGATGATGGTTGAATTAGTGGAATAAAAAAAGTGGGAGAAAACGGGAGAACCCTGAGAAAACTCACAAAGCCCACATGGTATGAACAGGGATCGAACCGAACAGGGACGTAACCAGAGGCCCGAAATTTGCTGTCTGTTAGCATCCAATTTATTGCCGATAAAAAAAAATGCTAACCACAATGGGATTTTCCTCCTTTCAAAACAGAAGCTCTTTATGCCTTGTTTACATTACTAATATTTTACCATAGTGAACGTTAACCCGAATTCATTTTAGTAATGTAAACGGTAGTTACCGTTAACGCGGGTTTCAAATTTAACTACCGTCAACTTACGACGGTTATCTTGTAACGTTAGTAAGAAACGACTGTCTAAACGCAAGTTAGTTATTAGGCACGAATCACTTCATGAGTTTATTTCTTTCTTTATCGAAATATATAGTATAATAATGGTGCGTACTACTTTTAAAATATAAAATAATGATGGCAGAACTAATCTACAAAATTTGACGCTACAATCAATTCATTTGTGTTTATTGTTCATAATTTAATCCTCTCCCGTGTAACAAGAAGATTCTTTACTCAACCACGGAAACCTCAACCTGTTTCTTTACAGACAATGGTAGTACAAGCACGATAACGAAGTTAAGTTCGGTAGTCTGAATGCAAGTTAGTTTTACCCATAAGTTTCACCATCGTAAAATGTTAGTAATCTAAACAAGGTATAACGCAGTTTGATAGCTAATGCCTCCACAGTCCGAAGATGCATGCACATTCCAGTACTGTAGAAACATGAATTCTTGCGACTCATAAAAACAGTAGTCAATAAAACAAATTGTTGTATCAGCAGGATGTTTTTCGTAATATTCTTGATATCAGTTAGAATGAAATGTTTTCCCTTCTTCTTTTAATCACACGTTCAATTTAAACATTTAATTTCCAATTTCTGATTTTTAAAAAGAAATCTGGACGAAGAAGTAAGAATGAATGTGATGTAGTATGTGTTAGGGAAAAGAAGAAATATCTATTCTTTCAGTACTTGAAAACCTTTTTCCTGTGATGTTACAAGGAAACTAAACAAATGTAGTCTTTGAATTTGGATATACGTATTGTTCAAGCTTAGAATATGAAGCACAAAATTACTAAAACATATTTTGAGGCTTCTATTTAGTTCATTTTCAGATTCGTGTAAATATTGAAATACGCTGCAGGCGGCTTCTCGCTGAAAGAACTTGCAAGTAAGTACACATAAAATCGTATTTCTCAAAGAATATCATCAGTTCAGAAGCATTTCAGTCACTTATGTCTCGACTCGTATTGGTGAACTGTCTTTGACTTTTCAAGACACCGCCCAGAAAAATACTATGGGTATGTGCCTGGAACTGAGAACCCCACGCACCAGAGGTGAGCGCTCTATCACTGAGCCACTACGGCCCAGTCAGTTTTCGAATTTCGTTTCGAACCTATAGTTGGCACCTAGAAAACTTAAACTTCTCTCATTTTATTAACTCTTCCTCAGGGTTGACTCTTCATACGTATCCTATCCCGTTATTTTTGTTTTAAAAATTCTTTCAAAGATTGACTCTTCGTAAGTTTCATACCCCGTGAAGATGGCAGCACGAGTTCTTTTTGATACTGTGAGTAATATACGGAATTTCATTTCTACTTTTATTCTATGGTCAGTCCGCAATCAGGCTCATGTAACGACTTTTCAGGACTTCATATCGGTCCCAGTGATCTTTATCTTAAAGCGTTACTGGACTGAATGCTGTCATTAAAAATTTAATGAAGCCAGGGAGCGGAAAGGACACTTAGTCTCATTTGTACATTTTCACTCTTAAACTAATATGGACCAAATTTTCGGTTCTAAATCAGTTTCGTATACTTGATATCGCTGTGTAACCCTTTTTTTTAAATTTATGTTTTAATTCTTGAAAAAAAAAAAGCATAAATATTATTTGCAGTATTTTCTATTATATACAGTGTACGGTATATTATTATTTGAATAACTTAGGAACTAAGACTTAAAAAAACGGGCCACATAGCGGTGAGAAGCGTATAAAATTGAGTTAGAAAACTGAAAATTTGGGCCACATTTGATTATACTGGAAGTGAGCAAACGAGTTGAAATATTTGCTCTGGCGTCTATCTTTCGACACTAAATAGTCACTCCAGCATTACATAGAGCTCGATGATCGGCCCTTTTTTATTTATCTGAAATGAGCCCCATGAGGAAAACTGGGCGGGCCTCCGGTGGCCCACCAACCATGAAGGCGGCCCACTGGAGGCCCACCTAGTTTTCCTCATTGGAAGTTTATAGTACAAGAGCCTCTGAGTGACAGTTATGTTTTGAATTAGAAACGAAGACTACACACACTAAGATTTTGCCTTAAAAATAAAAATATTATTTTATTTAGTTTCAGTAACTTAACGTGACTGGATTTGAGTGTCCCATATTTGAAATTCTAAAAGATGATCAGTTTATTGAAACGGATAAGTAAAGATAATAAACTCACTTCATAATTGGTACACACTTATCCAAATAGTAATTAGAAAGGACACATGCAAATGATATGGCATCTGTTAAACTGGTTACGTGTACAAAAGCAAGAAATGTGCCATCTTGGCGAATTTCTTCGTTGTGTTATTGAGAGGAGAAACTCGTTTCTTTGTTTGCTTGCACTGTGTACACAACACATTAAGATCCACGTGCCTGAACTTTCAGCATGTTTAGTGCTCTCAAATGACTACTAAGCATTTCTTTTGGCATGTCTACTTTTGCCGTCTGTTTCATCTGTTCGTCTAGGATTATTTTGTTTACGAATGAGATCGTCATTAGACTCGCAATATCTATATTCAGATTCTTAGACATTAGACATCCTTAGTATATATGCGTTTTAATATTCGCGTACAAACACAACACCACACAAACAAATGTTGGAGTTGCTGACATGGACTTGTACTTGCTGGAAATATGGATGTTTGGAATGTTCCCGTCTCTGCAAGAATCTTCCCTGGCTCTGTTTACAGATAAAATATATATATATATATATATATATATCATATTCAGCCGTTTTCTATCCACTGCTGGATGAAGGCCTCCCCCTTTTCTTTCCACATATCTCGGTCTGCTGATATCCTCATCCATGTAGCTCCTGATAAACGCTTGATTTCATCTACCCATCTTACATTTGGACGTCGTCTCGGTCGTTTCTTTTCTCTAGGAATCCACTGTAGTACATTTGTCGTCCATCTTCCATCTGTTCGTCTAGCTATGTGACCGGCCCATTTCCACTTCATCTTCTTCGCAGTCTTGATTACATCCTCTACCTTTGCCTGTCATTAGACTTCATCAAGACAGTGAAAAATTTAAAGTTGGAAAAGGGGTAAGGCAAGGAGATTCAAATTCTCCGAAACTGTTTTGTGCGGTCCTGGAGAGAGTGTTAAAAAATTTAAACTGGGATGAAGTTGGAATTAAAATTAATGGCGAATATCTTCATCACCTGCGGTTCGCTGATGATATAGTCCTGTTTGCTTCAAATGCAGAAGAATTACAAATCAGAATGGAAGAACTGAGTAACGAGAGTTCGAAAATAGGCCTTAAAATGAACTTAAGTAAAACAAAATTAATGTACAACCAACATGCTGCAAAGAAGGAAGTGAAGATTAACGGAGAGACAATAGGCATAGTTGATGAGTATGTTTACCTAGGCCGGATTAAAACATCGAATGCAAAGCTGACTGATGAAATAAATAGAAGATGTAAAATGGCGTGGAGCTCTTTTGGAAGACTACACTTTATTTTCAAAAGCAAACTTCCAATGTGTCTGAAGCGTAAAGTTTATAATCAATGTGTCTTACCTGTAATGATGTACGGGTGCGAAACTTGCATGCATGCTAGGAATAACCAGGAGGGATATATATATATATATACCTCTAGACTGGCATATGGACGATCCCAAAATACCGTATAATACATATCTCACTAATTTTCCCCCCTCTGTGGAAATTCACATATCGAACACTGGGTTTAGAAAAGTAAAATTCAGCCATGGTGCAGTTAGTTTCTGCCAGTTAGTGTGCCATGTGTAAGCTTTGTACCACTCATTCCGTTGCAAATAATTCACATAGATACTTTTATAATTACCTAGAGACAACAAGCAATGAAAAAAAAAGCGTTACGAAATGCCATGTTATTTTCATTATGCGCGATGCACAAGACGTTCGATACTCCATGCGCCCGCCCTCAAAGCGGAAGTGATGAAATAATCCTAAGCACTTTTCTCTCATTTCACACTTCCGTCTTTATTCTATTGTACACCTTGATTAATATATATAAGCCTGTAACTGTAACTAATATCTGAATTATTGTTATATTATAAAATTTTGACGTTGTCATGTAATGGCCTAATGACAATAAGATTGTTTCTATTCTTTTCTAGTACCATAACTTAAAACTTTGTTTTATTTAGCGTTTCAACACATCCACATACTTTGCAAACATGGTTTCTCCTGTATTTTTTATACTTTTTTTTGGCTGCCATCAAGTGCAATATACCCTAAATTTCTTATAAAACCACTCCATTGCAGTTTCACTACGAAAGAACCTGAGATATTTCTTTATGTTCCCCCAAAAGAAATGAATATCTTATGTATTCAGCGTGTTTAGGAGTGTTGAAACGCAAGATTGTATAATAATTTTAACTGACATATCTGTCATGTATAGATGGTCAAAAGACGCAAATAAAATATAAAATTAGACTGTCTCGACTGATGGAAGAATAAAATGAAAAAGAGCGAAAAGTACATGAAAATATACGGCATCTTCGGGGTTAAGACCGAGCAAGGTGTGAATGTTAAAGCGATGTGTAATAAAAAAGATTTATCCACCTCGTCTTTGCTCGCCGTGATTTTGTAAACAATTACCTATGATTAGTATCAAATGTGGATTTGATGTTGATGTCGCAATAACTGTTCGGAATTTCATTCTATTTATTTGAATAGCCTTTAAGATATTTTGTTTGTATTTAGTCCCAAACTGTTAATCATGGTATCCCTACTACTAGACAAAGATCTATATAAACAGAATATCTGACTACTGCAAACCTATAGTTTAACTCTCCTAAGCGTGCTAAAGCACGATTTCTTACATGTGATTAGACTCTTTGAAATTACGACACGAATCAGACTGTTAATTGCAGCCGTTGTTTGGAAAAATTACATTGAAATGTTGGTTCACATCCCAGATGGCAACACTGTTATTAGGAATCCACCAAACTGCCCACAATCTCGTAAAAATGTTGAACTCGTTTTAATCTTTCTTATTCCTTTCATTTTAATTCATTCTTTATTTCTGTCAATGATATCCAAAGGAGGAAGTGAAGAAGACTAACGAAAAGACGAATTTCCTGGATCGTATCGCATGACACAGTAATTTATCACCCATTTTTCTATAGAAGTGATAAATGTTCGCGATATCGCGACATCACACAACCTTGGTGTTGACAGATTACAAAGATTTAAGTTTTTGTCTCTTTCCACATAAAAATCAAGAGGTGACAGTGTGGCCAACTACGTAATAATTTGTGAGCAATCTACAATATAATTCTTCCCCATGTTTTAAGTTTCTTATTTTCCCCTTAATGAGCTTGAAAGTTTACTCCCATGCTGTTACTCGTATTACCATTATGGCTGTTTTCCTTTTATTTGTTTCTTTGTATCAGGAATTCTCAGTTGCAAATGTCAAAATGTTTGTATTTTTTCATCATGTAGTAAAAATACTGCGGATTCAATATGTTGTATAAAATTTTTGAACTGACATAAATTAACGAAAGAATAATTCGCTTGAGAGTGATTTTGAAATTAACAATTAATGAACTCAGTGATTAATAAAAATATATTCGTGTTTTTACGTTATGTAATATTTATACAAGCCTAAGGCCTGATTTGCATGCAAGCTTGCGTTGCTTGCTTTGCGTGAGATTTTCGCAAGCAACGCAAGCAGCCTTGAAAATGAGCCCTTATGGCTAGTCCACACTTTTGTGTGTACACATATTGACAAAGGCTGTCTCCAGACCGCGACAATCTTGGATTGTCACTTCGCCTTTATACAGAATTCTGTGTTGATAAACCGTAAAATAGCCTAATGTTGTGTAATACAGGTTTATAAAAAGGTGCATTATATATGTTAATAAAATATGTATATATTTTGAAACACATTGATGCAATAAAATATAAAGCAATGTGCTGTACAAATGTTTATAGAAAGAAAATGAAGTTTTTAGAAGCTGGTACCCACAAAGCTCACAAATATCTTCTAAACATTTTCAAAGTATCATAAAAACAAATCCTATGCTAATTAAAAAGTACAGATAAAAACAATCAAAAGCAATCATAAAGCATAGAAACCAGGTAAGGATATTCATAAGAAGAGGATATTCGAAGAATATTTCCAAAATATATTAATATTATTTTCATGAACATAGAAAATTATTTTTCTATAATAAATAAGAAATGTTTTAAAGGTATGTTGCAAGTATAAGATAAGTTTTGTTTGGAGATGTTGCGTATAGGATTTAAAATATATATTTGGATATATTTTAAAAGTATTTCGTTTCTGAGGATTAATTTTTATGATATTGCATTAAAATGATTTTATATTCTCTATGGTAGAGAAATATTTTCTGAATAATATAAATGATTTTATGATAACCATAGTACATTAAGAAATTATTTCTTGACATTAAAAAATAGGCTTTGATAGGATAATATTTATTTAAAACATCATATTTTGGAAAGTATCCTACTCCATAATTTAAAGATGTTTGCTACTGAAGAGAAATTTGAGAACCTGAAGTGTGTCATCTTTACGGACCTTCAATTACCTAGGCTCTTCAAAATCTGGTTTAATTAATTTCATGGATGGTAATCAATGGCTTTTCAAAATTTCAGTATTGTTCTGGATTTTTCAGTACTTTTAAAACTTGAAACTAAGAAAGTGTGTACAAGCCCTAAGATGGGGATCCGCAAATTATTATTTTAAAAGAACGTATATATTATGATTGACTTATTCCTACTTCGTAAATAGTTTCGTTATACATGTTCTAGAAGTTGTGTTCATGACTATAACTATTTAGAATGGAAGCGCGTTCAAAAAATAAATAAATAAATGAAGATGCGTGATGATACAATAGCGTTTGCCATTTGTGTTTTAGTGTTGATATTTTCTTATAAAGTTATTTTGTAGATACTTATTTGCGTATGCTTGATCACATAAATTAAAATGAATATAACAATAAACCTGGAAATGTACGGATATAATCCAAAGTAACCCCAGATGAAATTCATGCAAGGAAAAGCATAAAAACACCCTAAGGGCTGATTTTCATGAAAGCTTGCGTTGCTTGCGATTTGAGTGAGTAGCCAGTTGAAACACGTGTTTTATTGCGTGTTTACTTGTAAGATAAGTATAACACGTATTTCAATTGGCTATTCACCCAAATCGCAAGCTAAGCAAGCATTCATGAAAATCAGCCCTAAATGGAAATCAAATATGAGAGGGTACAAGACAATTGTGTAACAATGGATTACGAAACGACTCAATTAGTATAGAAACACAAACTCCCTCCACCCCCCTCACCACCTCAAAGGGCTTCCATTTCCACACTGAGTATAATACGCTTCTTTTTAAGATTTTGTACATTTCACGGAAGAGAGTTAAGTTGGAAGTTAGGTTGTGTATTTTATTATTATTATTACGCGATCCAACATAATGCAGTTTCTCCCATAAGGATTTCCTGAGCCGAGTCGTTCGTGAGTAAAGATTCTTTGCAATATCAGTGCACTCTCACTGTCTGGGTGTGTGAGTTGGAGGAAAAGGTGGAGTTTATTATGAAGTAACGGCGCTGCAGACATTCAAGGAAATGCACGTTCTTTGTTGTTTCTTTAATAGCCTTCAAGGAAAATAAGAAGCTGAGCAGACAATGGCAACAGACAAAAGAATATTGAGGTTAGCTGTTGTGATGAGGCAGAAAATTAGATTTCCTAGAACTCAGCAGGTGCGGAACTTCTCAGGGTTGGCTCGCTTGCTTAATCTAAACGGATAACGCTTGTTATTTTTGTTCGAGCAACCAGCGATAGACAGTCCATGACAACGTATTTGTCATTATGTACACCAAGAAGATGTTCTTGTAACAACCTGATAAGCTTAGAACAACAGTTTGTGTTCCTGTATAAACATAAGGTTTATTTCTTACGTGATTGGCTGATTGCCTACACTGCAAAATTAAAGAAAATGTTAAAAACAAAAACGGTATCTACGTTCGATAAGGATGCATCAGTCACCTGTACCATAAAGTAAACACGTACGTACTTACTTTATGCCTATATCTATAAGAGATACAGACTGTTCCCATTAAATATTTCATAAATATATGCAGCCAGGGAACGGAGAGAACACTTCCGTCATTTGTCCACTTCGAGTCTAAACCAATATGGACCAAATTTTTGGTTCTCACTCAATTTTGTACGATTGATATCGCTGTGCGGCTGTGATATCGCAGTTTTCTGATTTATGTCTTAATTCTTGCAAAAATACGTAAATTTTATTTGGGTATTTTTCTTTTATATGCAGAGTACGGTATACTATTATGCGAATAACTCAGGAATTAAGATAAATTTTAAAAAAAACGAGCCATACAGCGATAAGAAGCGTATAAAACTGAAGGAATTGAAAGAATTGCACACAAATTGTTCCTGATTATATTGCAATATCGGTATATATTAGTATGCATTTAGTTTACATTTCCCTCATTATTTCAAAACAAAATGGTGTTTTCAGGCTATTGCATCAGTAGCTTATACTAATGTTACACGCCATTATTTCTCACAATAATAATACATTTACGAGAAAACTGACTTCAGAAACGTGTTTCTCGTAAAATTTTAGCCCCACGAGCCCGTTCACATTTAAGAAAAACAATCGATATTCAATATGACGCACATCAAGATGGCTACCGTGAAGAACATACAATCTAAGAGATAGCATCCTTTCAGCATTTTACAAATGTTATTTCCACACTTCTTTGTCACTCTTCAGAACCAAGAATCTGACTATTATGTCATCGATATCTCCCAAAGTAATTGCGCTCGAGTTGCCAAAATTTGCATATGCAGATATTTTGACATTCTAAACACGATGGAAGAAAAAACTTTTTTTTCTGCCCAATTAGAATGTTTCCTTGTGAATTAGAATTGAAAATTTGTTCCACATTGGATGAGACTGGAAGTGGACAAGCGATTTAAAACAATTCCTCTGGTGTCGATCTATCGACACTAAGCAGTCACTCCAGTATCGCTAAGGTAGAGCTCGTTGGGATACATTTTCTAAATACTTTGAAAATACCATAGAGTTAGGAATATAAATAGAGGGAACCTTAGGCTGTTTTGTGGGAGAGGGAAATGAAGCCAAGAGACGGAAAGGACGAGGCATATCGGCCATCTTATGTGGCCCCCATATTCAGAGACCCTCATTCCGAGTATTGCCTCTCTCAGGTGCACTCATCCCCAGACAGCACGTACGTGTACTGCACGGGTGCATAATCCATACCATAGCCGTGCATTTGTACACGTTACTTGAGACATGTGACTCACATGTGCAGCACGGGTATCCGATCGTATGTAATATAGTTGTGTGGAATGCATTTTGATTTTGAAGTGGTAAATTATGAAATAAAAGTAGCCTTCTTGTTATGTTGTTAAGGAAAATGGCTTACGTGCATAATCCGTGCCACGACACGCATTGCTGTTCGTTTGCACGGATGCTGCACACGTCTCTAATCTAGCGCGGAATAAATATTTAGGTGGAAAGAGCAAATAATTAAATAAAAATAGCCTCCTTGTTATGATGTTAACGAAAATGCCATCCGTGGATAATCCGTGCCACTGCACGCATACCTGTGCATTTGGAGGGATGGTGCACATGTATGATATCTGTGCAAAATTCGTTCCAGGGCACGCATACCCGGTCGTTCGCCCGGGTGTTGCACACCTATGGTATCCGTGCAGAATCCGTGCAAAGGCACACATATCCATTCGTTTGCAAGGATGTTGCACTCGTCTCATATCTATAGTGTGGATATGTAGATTCGAAGGGCAAAAAATGAAATGAAAATGCACTTTCTTGTTATGTTTGTAAGGAAAATGGCATCCGTGCAGAATCCGAGCCAGGACACGCATATCCGTTTGTTTGCACGGATATTCCACACGTATAATATCCGTGCATAATCCGTGAAAGGGCATGCATATCCGTTCTTTTTCACGGGTTGTCCACACGTATAGTATCCGTGCATAACCCATGCCACGGCACGCATATCCGTTCGTTTGCACGGATGCTGCACACGTCCTTTATATCTAGTGTGAAAGAATTAAGTAGGTTCAAAGGGTATACATAATTAAATAAAAATCGTTTTCATGGTTTGTTTATAAAACAAATATGGCATTCTTTCCTCGGCTCGCATATCCGTTCGTTGATACATGTATATCACAGATGTTGTACGCGTACAGAGTGTTTGTTCTCTTTCTAGCCGAGAATAAATTGGAAGTGTAACCAAATAAATAAAAATTGCTTCCTTCTTATGTTTATAAAGGGAATAGGCACCAAAAAGAATTTAAAAACGTATATATTTCTTCCAGCACGAGACTCGCGCTTTACGTTCTGCACTGCGCATGTGAGCTGACATTTGTCACTTAGTTTGTAGTCTAGACGTAGACGTTAAGTTGTTTCATTTCCCGGCGCGTCCGTTGTAATAATAAGAGAAGACAAGCCATCAAATCAAAACAACAGAGATATGAGGACAACTAAAGCTACCAAGTGCTTTTACTACAGTCAGTGATCAAACAATAGTTATCACCTATTAGTGCAAAGTGAATGGTGTTAAAAAATAATAATTCTTTAGAAGTTACACGATTATATTATATACTGGCCAAGTCTGCTAGGCTACTCTATAGCATAAGCGCCACCTTAAGGAGGAGAGAGAAGACAAGCCATTGTGTTATCCTGGTAACAGTCACTGAAGTAAGGTAAGCACTTTTATCGGTATTAAGTATATATAGATATATTTTTCTTTGAGGAACCGATTACATATTTGTTATAACGTTTTAATACCTATTCCATGTCCAGTAATGTATGGAACAGTATTGCAAGGGTGTAGATAGCTGGTCCACCCTATGATGTTACATGAATTGTATTTTTGTTTATCGTGTACAAGGGCATCTATGGGAATAAATAGCATTTGTAGTAACTTGTAAGTAGTAACTTTGTGTTAGTATTTCTAACTTACCTAACCTAGAGGCAGTAATGCATAGGGTGGACCAGCTATCTACACCCTTCACAACAATACACGTGCACAGTTTACAAGTTACGTTAGCATGTATCATATATTACATTGGGGTAATACAAATAAATTTACAACGTTTCGCATTCCTAAATTTAAGATCACTGTCACTTTCGGAGAGAGAGTAAAGATGCGTGTAACGTTATTAACCTTGTACAAAAAAAAGTTACGCAAAAGTAAACGAGTTGCGTAACATGCATTTTTTGAGCTGCAATGGGAATAGTTAATTGCGTTCATGGTGCC
>JAGDQP010007610.1:38533-66522 GCA_022664845.1 Lepisma saccharinum | reverse complement strand
GAATATAATTATTGCTCTTTATATTTAATTCGACTGTAAATGATACAATATCTTGCTTTCACGATATTAAACTTGTTAGTAATTTTATTAAATACAAATAATAGTTCGAGATTTCAGAATTTGTTCAATCGTATGTTCATCTTTAATAAAAATCAAACGACATTTATCAGGAATTATCTACATGTACGCGTATTTCTAATTAATTTAATTTTTAGCAAGTACTTATAGCAATTTTCTGGTTCGTCACACTTAAATGAGTAGCCAAGAGGAAGTGCAGTTACTTATAACCTGTAACTCAGGCATTTATGACATTTTTGGTTCAGGTCAAGGTAGAGTAGAAGAGCGAATGTAGGAAGGCATCGGCTTAGTTTGAAGGTACTATGCAGGTATCACGCTGGTGTGATCTAAAAAAATATATATATTAAAAAACTCACTTGTCAGTCAGAATTATTGACCTTTAGGATCGACCCTACAGCGAAGCTAGCGCTCTACCAACTGAAGTACCACTGTTCGGAGAATCAGAACAGTGGTTTTTTGAGGCAATCCTTTGAAGACTACTCAGAATATTTTCCCGAGGAGCCCACAAGGCTCAACTCTATCGGATCTCTTATAAACTAAAACGCTTAGCGCAGGTTTTACACACAACACCTTTTTTGTCTTCCCGGAGAGACACATAGAACATATAGATTTGAAATCCACTTTAAACACATTCGTAGGATGAAATGCAATAGCAAAGTAAAATAGGTTCACCTTGACCAGGAACCTTAGGCGCATAATCGAACCTCTACGGCCAATCATCTCTTTCTACTTAGATCATTTTATTATTATTATTATTATTTTCTTAAATATTTTGATTCTTTACTGTAGTTACTATAAGTAAGGAGTGGGTTTTTAGGTGCCAAAAACCTAATTTATACGTGCTAAAAATAACTTTAATATATGGTCATAAGTGTGACATGAGGAATATGGTATGAAAATAAACATAAACAAAATGAAAGTGAACTGGAACAAATGGGGCCAAAGCAAACATCAAGAATTGGAAAACAAACATTAGAACAGTTTGAAGTATTATTATAAGGAAGGATACAAAGTGTGAAAAAGGAGATAAAAATAAGAATAGGAATGGCGAAGGAGACATTCGTCAACAAAAGTATTTTCTGTGGATCGATGAACAGGAGGCTGAGAGAAACATTGATTAAATGTATTGTGCTAATTATATGGAGCTGAAAATATGGACTGCATGAAAAAGAGTCCAGAAAGAAAATTGGAAGCTTTCGAAATTGGGTTATGGAGAAGAATAGGAGAAAAATCGACTGAACACACGGCGAGAGATGAACAACCCTGGAGGAAATGAAAGAGACTTAGGACATTAGCTGTGTAGAGATTGTATACTGAGGGATACTTGAAGGGAAAAAGGGGAAGAGAAAGAGTTCGACTTCTAAATCATATGCTGGGGCAAAAACGAAAGTGCAAGATGAAAGGAGAAGACTAAACATACCTTCAAGGACCTACAGCTCTTTCCAAAACACTAACGATAATGATGTCTGTTGAGTCTGTTCCAGGAATTATTTCCAAAACAGGTGTTTATATACTAAGCGTTTGGAAAATAATTTTGTCAGGAATGACTAAATTATTCGAATTTTATGTACTTTGGCAAGAAATGCGTATTTTATGGGTCAATAGTAAAATTTTGCATCTCCATACCAAACAAAACTTACATCAAAACCACATGTTCGTCAATCTTATGAAGTACAACTGAGTTCCAATCTCCACTTCATAATTATCAGTTATTATTTATGCATCTATTTTGACATTCTTCTCAGTTTCATTATCATTTTTTTTAGTGCAACATCAGAAGCAAGTTGATAAACACTGATATTAAGGAATAGAAATTTTCTAGTCACTTCAGAGTAGTAAGTAATTAATTATTTTCTGAATATTTATGCTCTTAATCATTTTTAAAACACATTAATTAAAAAGGATCTAAAAAGCACGCTTTTTTAAGATGGACTAAAAAGTAAAAAATAATAAGTTGAATTAATCTTATGAATCGGAAAATAAAAGCGTGGGTGCTCTTAGATATTATTATTTTATGATAAGGTAAGCAAGAGCACCCACGCTTTTATTTTCCGATTCATAAGGTTAATTCAATTTATTATTTTTTACCCATCTTAAAAAAAATATTTTTTTAAATTATTTTTTCTGTATAATAGATTAAAAATTATTTTTTTCTGTATAATAGATTAATATTAAACTCCCTGAGAGACAGGCAACCCAAATTTCACAAATTAGTTGCCGCGTTGCGTGCATTTAAGGATAATTTCGAACGATTTTAATTAATTACAGTTAACTGGATTATTTTGTCGTATATCTAATGATTGAATATTGTATTGTCATCGGAAGCAAGCAAGTTTACAAAATTTTAAAGAAATCGGATGATGGGAAGTGAGTTAAAAATCAATTACAAGATTTGAACCAGAGATGACTAGAGAGCAAGTTAATATAAGGCGTGTAATAAAAAGAAAAATGATACGCATTTTCAACAGCATGAAAGATGAGAGATAGTCTCTTACACATACTTACCGCCTAGTCTGCCACCTAGTGCATTTTATAAGAACTATTGATATGTTTTCCATTCAGTTATGTTCCAATTTCAGCTACGTTCTATTCTAAAAGAAAAAAAAAACAAAATAGAATCATTGTGTATTTTTACAGAAACCTTTCCGTAGGGATCTTTTTACATCTCCAAGGATCATCCTGTAAATCTGAAAATGGCGTTTTGATTTCGTTAGCTTTCCAATATTTCAAAATTTCATGAATGAAAGCATGTTGAGAGAACTTCAGTTTAGATTTGGCATAAGGAACCCCGATTTCTTCGACCGCTTTTAATTTGTGTAAAGTTGGCAGGTTCTTTGCCTTTGTTTAACTCTCTCCCTTTTAAATACCAGTTAAGTAATATATTGTAAAAATACCCTTATAGAGTCACTAGTTAAATGGAAGTTCTTAGATTTGTCTTAACATCAAACTTCTTGATCCGTAAAATCGAGGCAATTTAGTGAAACAAAAATGGTAAACTTAATTTTATATGGACCAATCTAGTAACTTTTTACCTCAGCCCGTCACGATTCGACCTTATTCACCAAGTTAAAATTCACAAACATCCATGCATATGGCGGGATTCCAACCCGCCTAATACCTTAATGCCTTATGCCTAATGCCTAATGCCTTAAACCCGATCGGCGAGAGGGGAGGGGGCAATTCAGTGTTCCGAATAAAACCTCCTAAAAATCGAGACAAATGAATTAATGAAATATCTCTGAAATCAGAATGTCTGGTCATGTTAAAATGAATATATTTACCTCAAATGTGTATCTCGTTCCATTTCCAGAATCATTGTTTATCTAACATAAGTCATGATGACATAATTTGCTATTTTAAATACAGGTATACAATAGCGTGTTCAATTTCTTAATTCAATATAAAAAACGGAATATTGGTCTACTTCCTCGTACATCGAAAGAAAAACTGATGTTTTTAGGTCTCTTGATATCGAAGCTATAGAACAAGGGACCTTTTAATTCCTCTCAGTCCGTCTGTCCCTCTATCCATGTCCAGAAATTAAATCTCAGGAATTTACAACGTTTAGAGACATGCTTGAGGTGTCGTTGGCAAGGTATTGACTAGGCTAGGTCATAGCCGCTGGATCCATCTTGATTGCTGTAGTCGTTCACTGTTGCCAACCCATTCTTTGTTCAAATTGCATCCATTTCGTTAGACCTACCCGCACCGAAATTGATATAAATACGACAGAATGCAAATAAATAGTGGGTGCCTCCGTTCCCAGACATCCCAGTTGGCAGTGTTGCTAACCTTCTATAAAGTCAATTTTTCAAATTATTTCTACTACGTTAGACGGAGTAGCACCAAGTTTAACATAAAGATTATTCGACACAATAGAAATTTACTGTACGAGTCCCCGTCCCCAAGCACCCCGTTGTCAGTGTTGCCAACACGTGTCCCAAAATATACCTTATGAATCACAAGATGTGAAGATGTGGTTAAGACGTCGTTGCACAGGTTTTGGTTTGACTAGCTGAGAGCCGCTAGAACTATCTCGATCAGGTGCCACAGTCGTCAGTGTTGCCAACCATGTAAAAATTCATAATTCACTTTTCCAAATTACTTCAACGAGTCTCAACCGCTGACCCACTTGATGAAACGAATGGCTTATCGCCTGAGATCTCATATACGGACCGCGTGTCGCAGGTTGGGGTTCCCTAATCTATATAATATAAAGCAATGTCATTCCAATCTAAAAACGTATAGAAAGAAATATATATATGGACTCTGCAAGAACAAAATATATAAATGATTGTTTCCACAATTTATCATGTGTATCAGATTGCTCTCTCTGAGCTCAGAATCATATTTTATCCTGCAAGCTTTGATTTCTATTCACCCTTATTGGCCATCAACATTTGTCATCTGACCGTGAGGTAGGGGGTCAATTCTCTCATTTCTTCCCCTCTACCCCCTTCGACTTTGCAAACGCAGTCAGTAGAGATATTAATCTGGTTCTATTTGTGACTGTTTTTTTTTTTCCTTTCAGAGAGAAGAGAATACTGAAAGATAAGAAAAGAAAGAAAGAAAGAAATACAAAGTTCATCAGCCGGGCTGACATCTGGTGTGAGTTGACCTAACCTTTTGGTTCTTGGCTTGCCACGCCCACGTTTATTAAACACTTTACAATAGAAGTTGTAAAAAAAGTCTTACGTTTCCTTGCCTTCTTTTCTTTTTTTTATCTGAATAGTATCCCAACAATGAGTAGAAAAGCAAGCATTGTTGTGAGAAAACTAAGAGCAAGAGATGTTGAGTGAAGATAATCGAGTAAAAACATTATTCAAGTGAAAACAAGAAAATTTGAAGTCATTAACACCAATGCCATCTAGTGTTACAGAAAAATCGTAGACATTCGTCGTCGATTTTTTATTATTATGTACTTGAGAAAGGACAAAATAATTGCCTTGGAGAGTAAAATAGAAGAGTCCTGTTCGTCAACTCGTATGTTTGCAAAGTCCTTTTGTTCATTGAGCCTCTAATTTGATGTTTCTTGCTTGCATCCGCCTGTACTGATAAGAAAAAAGAAGCAACAATCGGATCTTACTGGCGCGTATAATAATACTAAATTCAAATTTGATTTATATTTTTATTTCCAGTAAATATATGTTTTACAAATTGTGCACATTATTATTATGCGATTGGCAACACTGATATGTCATGTTCCAAGAAACGTAAATTGTTTTCGTTGATTTTTGTTGCCGTGACAACTCCCGCTTTTCAAAAAGAGAAATTGTGAGTAAAGGCCTTTCGGTTTCTGTGCTGCAGATAAAACACCAGAATGAAGGACACATCTTTGTCAGTCATGTGATAACGGAGGACGTCGTCATCACCATACGACGGAAATCAAACGTGCAGGCACGGAGTGAAGAAAAGCTGATTCGCCCCCACCAAAAATAAATCAAATTTCCACAATCAACCACAAAAGTAATGTCTGGTACAGTATTTTCGTATATTAACGCTGTTATTTTTGGGAATTTTCTTGTAAGATCGTAATGAATGTAACCTACTACAGCGATGGCCTCAAGATCTAGCACTGAGAAAGAAGAGATCAGGACTCCTCAGAATTGGGTATATCTTCTCCAAGATAACGCCAGACCCCATACAGCTAAGCTGATCATGGACGGAATTAGGATGCGATGTCGTACCACATCCACTGTACAACCCTGATATGTCTCCATGTGACTACCATTTGTCTGGATCATTAGAGGGAATTTTTAGAAAGAAGAAATTCAGATCAAATGAAGAGGCAAGTCTGCGTATTCTAGTCAGTAGAACGCTCGACTTCAGTGCGAGCGGTCCCGGGTTCGATTCACGGTGGGGGCTCAAAATTTCGGGGTTGACCCAGCATCGTGTGGACAATTGGGAGGCTAATTGAATAAAGGGAGTAGCGGACTGTGGTCAGGAAAGTCAGATACAGGACTGCGAAGTGACATTACGGTGGCCACGTAACCCTCTACTTGAACGTAATACACCTCTCTCAGAGGCCAAGGCCCCTAGGGGGCTGTCACGCCACCAAATTTAGTTTTTAGGTTTGTTTTTAGATATAAACAAATAATAGACTTATTTTAAACCTTTTTGTTCACATTTTCCATGACGAAATTCTATTACATTTGTGTTTTTAAGAAAGTATAATCAATGTGTACAAGAAGTGTTGATAGTTCATCATACATATAGTGAGGAAAGTGACTAAAGCGAGCACAAGAGATCTTCTATTCCCGCTCATGGGTCCGTCCGGGTATTCAGAAACTACAAGATGTAAAGAGATGCTTAAAGTGTCGTTGGAATAGTTTTGACTAGACTAGGTCAGAGCCCCTGAAGCCGTCCTGATTTGTACAGTGGTTCAGTGTTGCCAGCCCATTTTCTAGAATATCCAACGTTCAAATTGCTTCCATTCACTTAGATCTAGCTGCGCCAAAACTTGGCACAAACATTGTTTAACTCAATAGCAACATGCTCCGGATGTTCCCGCTCCCCATGAACCTCATTGACGGTTTTTCCAGCCCATGCCAAAAATATATCTCATGAACAATAAGACGCAGAACCATGCACGAGGTGTCGTTCGAAAGGTCTTAGCTAGACTAGCTCAGAGCCACCGAAACAGTGTTGATTGGTGTAGTAGTTCAGTGTTTCCAGTACATTTTAAAAATAACCGATTATTTAAATTGATTCCATTCAGATAAACCTAGCTGCGCCAAACTTGTCATAAACATTATTCGACACAACTAATGTGGATTTTCTCGAACCTAAGCACTGCAGTTGTCAGTGTTGCCAGCCTATTTTATAAAAAAATCCAATGCTAAAATGCTATCAAGGGACCGGAGCTTTGGCCATCGTTAGTAGAATCGCAGTTCTAACTTGTTTTTATACAAAGTTTAACATTTGCAGAAAAGAAAATAATCCGAACTTTTGCATCACAGTGCGAGCAAAGAAGTTATTCACTTCCTGTAAAATTCAAGCTTTCTAACTCTGATAAGGTCAGTACCATCCCACTATTCGCCTGAGGGCATTGAGAAAATATTTTTTTTTTAAATCCTTTCAGTGCCTCTTTCACTATGCTGGTTCGAATTTAGTGCGTTTCGCCATTAGCCATAGAATCTGGGTTTGAAATTCGATCTCTTCTTGTTGGTTAGTAGTTCCCAATCTGTGATCCTCGAAATGTTCCGCATGGGTCCGCGAAACAAAAGATATACAGTATTTGAGAGCACTTTGATTCTGTTTCAAAATAACCTGAAGTGCTTATTTTTATTGCCAACAGTTGAATTTCTTTATTGTCAATCTTTTCATACTTTCTTCACTAATTGATTTGAATGTTATTTAAGGTCTTTAGGATTCGGGAAGGTGTCGGCCAGGATCTATGTTGAAGGTGCCATCCCACCATTTGCCTGGAGTGCCTAAGGAAAACCCTTGGAAAAACCTCAGTGAGGATGGTTGGCCGCTGGGATCGAACCCAGGACTTCCCGAATGCTATGGAGGCTCGGTTTCACTAATTGATATATGAGCCCTTCAGTTGCCTATCGGGCATGTCCATTCCTGTTGGAAAGAGGGTTTATCGATTTAAATTGATCTGAAAGTTAATCTTTCAGCTGACAAACGAGTTTAGATCTCGTTCAACCTATTGAAGATTCAATCTCACCATATATCTTGACCAATCATGAATGTGATGGTATTAAATCACAGATAGGAACTCAGAAACTTCGTTCCTGTAAAATTTGTTGAAATAGACTTAGTTCGTTAGACATCTGAACGGTTCATATCATATTACAGCTAATTCATTTTATTGGCTTATTTTGTTAGTGTCGAATCGACAATTATTGTGCAAGTATATTTATTTTTATTTTACCGATTTTAACAGGGTACAAAAAAAGGTCCACGTTCGGTGATTTAGGAGAAGTCTCAAACAGGGTTTCCGCCAGGATATTCAGTTTCGGGGATGTAAAGTCAAAATTGGGAGGGTGTAAGTGAAGTTTAGTACGATTTCTATCGATTTTTCACAGCAAAAATTTTAAAGTTGGGGGTGTTATCGAGACTTTGGGGGGTAAACCCCTCGCAGGGTCTGGCGGAATCACTCTCAAAACACTTATTTAAATCACATAATGTTTATCGTTATGGGCTCATCACGAAGCAAAAGCGAACAAGTTCTTGCGATAATTAAAAATAAATTAACGCAAATAAAGAAAAAAAAACTAGAGTATTGACTTCTTCTTTCAAACAATCTCACATCTTTTCAATGAAAGATAACACACAATGCATAATAAAACTATAAAAAAAGAGCAGTGCATTAGAGATGACTATCGCCTGAATTAATAAAGCTGAAAAGGGATTTTATATTCCCTCTTTTTCCCTTCGCAATAAAGAAGGGTTGGGGGAATTTATAAGCAACACACGTGATGGACACACTCCTATTCATTGAGTTTGATCATTGAGATTGGATTGGAGTGCAGCGTGGAGGATCAAGGTGCCTGCCACAATAGAGTGAACCCAGGGTTGAAGGGGATGAGGGAAACGGCTCCCTTCGACACATCCATTTGACCATCCTTAAACAAACCGTCAATCTGACGCATGCGTGGATCATAGTTCCGCAAACAATACCAGAGGGGTTCAAATTTGTGGGGGAATACTAGACGTATGTGTTGGTGTGTGTGTGTGCAGGATTTCTGATATATATTACCAGTAGAGCGTAGGTAGTTGCATAGGGGTAGGATTTGGTAGTTTTTTTTCTTTCCTATACTATCAGTGGCCAAAGCTGTCCGCTTTCAATTGATACAGAGATGGAAGAGCGACTACTGATATGGTTCAAAACCAGGACAGTAGGAATAACTTTCAAGGATAGGGTAATATGGGGGGAGGGGGTAAAAGAGGAGAATCTGGTGGAGGGTGGCGATTTAGCCCCCCTTCCAACAAGCCAGCACGGAAAGAAAAACAGAAAAAAACTCGGGGCTACGCTTCATAATAGCTCACGCTTATATAGCAAGGCTAATAATATCTCTTTCTCTGTTATTTTTTCTAGTATGTGCATGTGTGTTAGTACGACGTACAGTGTGTGTGTAGGCGAGCGAGGAGCGTCCGTGAAAATCCTTCACCGTCCCCCTTTAACGCCCCACCCCACACTGAAAGCATCAAGCGCCCAATTTCCCGGTCTGAAACCAACCAATAGACGGAAGAAAAGCAGCGATTTGGCTACAGCATGGCAGTTCTTTGTTGCACCATTGTCCCATTGTTGGTTATTGTTGGGCGAGGTCATTAATCACACTTTGGTTGACAGTAACACAGCCAGTAGAGAGGGGTTGATGTTCATTCAATAGGTGAATGGAAAAGCTGAAAGATAGGATGAAAAAACAGCGGGTTAAAGAAAGAAGAGAACAGAAAAGAATAGTGAATGAAAGAAAAATAAACGAGGAAGAAAAAAGAGAGAAGTGAGAAAGTACAAAGGTGTGTTTATAATCGGGATTAGGCCTTACTATTCGTTTAAAGAAGAGAATTATATATGTGCGTCCCCTTCTGGTGAAAAAAAAATAAAAAAATACAGATCCAAAACTGAATGGGTTTAACAGAAGAACCTTTGTGGTCATTTGTACACTCAGTAACAAAGACAGTTGCGTCTTTTCATTTTCTTCTTTTTCCATCTTTCAATATGTGTTTGTCTCTGTCACAGCTTGTATGTATGTGTATGTGAGTGTATGTCCTTGTTGTAATATACAGGATAGTTCTTTTTACAGGAACCAAACAAAACAGAATCGCGTTGCGATGTTGTTCGTGGGTCGAGACAAGACGAGACATTAAGAGCACTTATAGCGGACCACTGACGAATCCTTGGGGAACTCTTCAGATGAAAGAAGTAGAAAAATAAACGTGGTTTCAACGTACTTGTTCATTGTTATTTGTCGTATCAGCATTCCCCCCCCTTTCTCCTGAAAACATTACAAGTGGTCTTCTGTCTGTCTGTCATTTCATTGTTTATCAACAGCGTAAACAAAACGTCTGTAGTGTGACGTAAAAAAAAAATCCTTTCTAGAAATATTCCCTGTTTGTTGTGGAATTTTTCTGTACTTTTTTTTTTCGCTCTTCCATAACCTCTTTATATTTGAACTGGACAGGTTCTCGTTTTCAGCGGTTGTTTTTTGTACTAATTTAATTTAAACTTTTTTTTATCTGCCCGTCCATCGGGTCGGTAACTCAGGCTAAAGGCTCAATAAAAGCAGATGGTTTAACTTGCCATGCAAAAATTCAGGCTTCAAAGAACTTCAAAGCGTCATGGTGAGCCTTGAAAGACACTATATGATGGTGGCTTGTAAACAATGAGCGTTAATAAGTATAAAATACAGAACGATTGACACCAACCGGAAGGTTTTGAATCTTGCATTCACTTTTCTTCACATAATTTTTCCATCCGCAGTCACAAGTTACTTTTAAAACATATGTTTTGTCTTTTGAAATGTCACCGAAACTCGCGTTATGTTAACTTTAAGGTTAGTGTAAACCGACGATATCGATCCATAGATGGCAGCACTACTTCCGTATATGTCTAATGTATTGGCACGGATAGTTATGGTTATGAACTTTTATCTCTGAAAGTATGAACTCTTTAGGTTTCAATTTGTAGGAATAGCATTGTACGTAATTTCGTGCAACGATAAATTACATTAGGCACATCTGAGACAGTGCTGCCATCTGACGTGATATATCATTGCTTTACACTAACAACTTTTATGTGCAAATTAACGTTTTTATTGTGTAGCAATACGCTAAATATATTTCTTGGGCTCTTGGCTTGTTTCTATAATAAGGTAAGTGCGCTTCATGTCGACAGGATAAGCTTTTATAATAAAGGTTTCTATAAATCTGTTATCGCTTGAAGAAATTTCTAATTTTGCTCAGAGCAAGTTCAAACCTTACCAATTCATGAAAAACCTAGCGAAGAACTATCACAATTTCGAGGTAACAGATCAAGAACAAAAATTACGAGAGTGTGTCGAAATTCGGAACCTATTTCTAAGTTGCACCGTGAAGGGATGTAATTCTTTATACCTTTCCCAATTACGTAGCTGCTCTATAGTTCTACTTATAAGTAAATTCAAATTGTGACCAAAAAAGCAAGATGCAGGGGAACTAACTACTGTATTTTTTTTTAGGTTTGTCACATAAATATTCACGCCTCTATATGCTGCATTCTGTTTCTACCAATGACTATAGTTATAAAGCGTAACATCACACCAACAATCAAGAGGTTTGAAATTCCTAATGCCGAAACTGTAGGAATTAAGACATCTGGAATCAGTCGTAAATTGCAACTTCACACTTTCCTACAGTTGGCCAGGCCTCAAGGATGCAAATTGAGGGTATTATCAGGCCATCATGGAATTTGCCGTGCAGTGTGACTGAGGATAAACTCCGGTAAAGCCTCAGTCAGGTTAATCGGCTACCGGTAATAGAATCTAGAGCCCCCCCGAGTGCTATGCCAAAACGATCTACCAACTGAGCTACGGCTGTTATCTAAAGCTCAAATTGCGTTTATCGTCCTGGTTACTACAAAAATCTGCATCGTCGGTCCAAATGTTGCAAGTATCCTGAATTTGACCACAGTAGACCATGTCTGGTTCTCAAAATATGAATTTGTGAAGCTTATTTTGACAGTATGCGAACTTGGCACAATCCATTTTGAATTTAAGACATTTCTTTGAAGTATTAAATTCCTTTGTTTACGTTTGTTTAACCGTTTTCGGCGTTTGTTTAATATTTTAACCCTTTCGACTCGCATACTCAATTTTTAGGATCATATCCTACACAGGTATACAAGCCACACGACTCTTGTGTTAAATGGGTTGCATACACATTAGGGGTAAGAGGAAGTAAGATGAAAAGTACATTAGAAGAATGGTGACTAATCAACCTGGCACTGTTTGATAATCAAAATTAATATATTATTGTTTCATTTTCAGCACATCAACAGGCAGGCATATCAGTTAATCTACTACAACGATGGCGAGTAACTATAACTTGATCTTATACCGAACATCATCACTGATTCCTTTTATTAGGCCTTTTTCCCACCAAGTAAATGACACGATTATACAAATTGAACCACATGCTGCAGAAAAGAGCTAAACCTCAAAAGCCGAGGATTTCTACAGAAAGGAATCAACCCTCAATAGAAAAAATAAATGCGTGACATGTCAATAATAATTAAAGAAGTTTAAGAGTTCATATTTGGTTCACGTTTTGTAATTTTTCATTTGGTTAAAACAGTAATTGAATGTGTTATTACAGAAGGGAACTCAAGTTATTTCAAGCGAGATTTTAGGACAATAAAAAGGAGCCTTTTAAAAGTACTGTAACGAACGAAAATAAAATAACAAAAAGATCTGGAATTTCTTCTGATTATAATAAACAGATCTATTAAAAACAATGCTTGCAAATAAAATGAATTTAGTGCACAGAAAACGTCCAAATTTAGTGTAGAGAAAGAGGGAAAATTATTTAGGCTCTCATCTGCAGTATCATGTAATTATATATATTAGTGAATTACACTTATTAGGAATCGATTAGGAAGAGGAATGTCTTCTGCGAACGAATGAACCAGTAGTTAAGAAAAGAATTAATGGCTTCTTGAATGGCTCAACTAACCGGGTTCGATTCCTGGTGAGGACACAAGTGGTTCGAAGCCTACGTTAAACTGTAGGTTCCGTCCTTAGGACGTCATTCGATGGAAGGCAACGGCAAACTACCATCGGTTCGCCATACCCATTGTCCTTCGGGTTAAGACCTGGCTTCGGTTAGAACACCCATCATCATCACGAAAGAGGGAAGAAAGAAAACTTAAAACTTTCGAAATGTGGATATGGAAGAGAATAAGAAATAATTAACTAAATGAAAAAGTTGTAATGAAGAAGAGGAACGAACAATACTGGAGACGATAAGGAAAGAAACAGGTTAGGACATTGACTGCTCAGATATTATGTGTTAAAAGATGCAATTGGTGGTATCGTTGAAGGAGAAAAATGAAAGAGGAAGAAGATAGATGCAACTTCTTGAACGTATTAAGGACGATCAATCGCACGCTAAGACGAAAAAGAAACGAGTAAGATCAGCATTATTGGAGAGAGCTTAATGTTCATTGAAGGACCTGTCCCTATCAGCGGAAGAAGAATAATGAATGAATTTCTTACTTATGTTTAACTTTAATGTCACTTTTCCAAGCTCAGGTAAAATATTGACTATGCAAAAATATGTCTCAATTTATTGAAAAGGTAGAAATAGATGTATCTTTCAGTGTGTTTGAAAGCCTTTTTCGTTAGCATATTAACTTTTTTGTTTCTATAATATAAACAAGAAATTGATTAGTAGGCCCCTAAATGTTGACTCTAGAAGAAATGGGATGCAAGTGACAGACACAAAATCGTCATAATTTGTACACGGACACATTAAGTTTCAAGGTTTCTTTCTACAAAATATGACAATTTTCTGTCACATATATTTCGGGTTATAATATAAAAATAATATCTCGAGCTTTCTTTATTCTTTAATGTTCTTGTATCCCTTGGCTTATGGAGTATATAAAAAAATATAATAATTCACAGCTATATTCAATCATCTACTGGATGAGGCCCTGAGGGAGGAGTTGGTCTACTGCTCCTACGCTGACCAGACGTGTTAGGAGAGGAGAGTCGAAGCTCTCAACTTTCTTTTATTCTCAGCAGCTCCGCAATTGCATCAGGATGCTGGGTGTGCACCGTTCCAGACCCTCTTGCTTTGGAAAAAAAAATCCCTTGGAAGGGCAGGGAATCGAACCCCGGACCCCACAATCAGCAGTCAGAGACGGTAACCACTAGACCACTAGAGGGGCGGTCTTCAGTCGACAAATGTAATTAGATAATTATTGATTTAACACAAAGCGTATTACAGGGTATATTTGAATTTTATTTATGGCCTTTAGGCATCAAAGGCTCGGGTCGGGATAGTCGAAAAGGAGGATTCGGTAAAGTGTCGGCCAGGGCCTATGTTGAAGGTGCCATCCCGGCATTTGCCTTTTTAATTGTTCAGGGGTGATATAGATACCTATTTTTTGAGTACTTCATTCTTTGTGTATAAATCCTCGACTTTTGAGCGTTAGTTCCTTCTGGCACTTGTATGCGAGTTCTAAAACGTATGATCACTTCCATCCCAATCTCTTTTCTGTGAAAAATAGTTTAAAATGACTTTAAGTACCCTATAACAAACATTAGTTTCATTTGGTGGTAACCTATGATAGTTAGCAACGCTTATTCTTTTGTCATGATACGTCTGAAGATAGCCAGTCTTTTCACTGATAGCATCGGAAAATTGTATAAGTGCTGCATGAAGCAAAAGGGAAGTCACCAAAAATAATAATTATAAAAAAAAAAGAAGTGCAACTGTTCCGCATATTAAACGGTAGAGACAATTCTCCTTAGAGAAACCGTGAAGAGGAAACAGTGCTTCGGAAGAGCGCTGACAGAGACACCTGTTGGCCCACAAGACGTTTTTGACTGTCGACTGCTGCAAAATCAGGATGGGAAATTCGTTACTAAATATCGTGCATAGAAGCAATAAATTGAGTAATAGACGTAAAGTAAAAAAAAAAAAAAAATAGAACTGCAGTTGAAAGAATAATGAAAAAGTTAAATTTGGAAGAACAACACACTGTAATCCTGTGGCATATCTGCTTTAAACTACGAAGAATGGGGTTAAGTCTTACCAATAATATGACTTGTTTTTCTGTCACTACCAAGTACGATGAACCATTTTTTAAATATAATTTTTAAACTGACAATCTCCTACACTGAAATATATAATATGGCACATTGTGTAGTCACAAAAAACTAAATCTAGCTTTCTGAATTACTTATATCTAATTCAGTAGCGTAACGAAATGAGTGTGGGCCCGCCCGCAAAACTTTTATCCGGGCCCCCTTTATAAAAGTGTATAGCAAACACAAGAAGTGTTAGTGTATGCTGCTACTGACGATAAATTTAAATTGAGGCTTAATACCAAATTAAATGGGCCCCAAGTAATTCACTTGCCCGGGGCCCCGCTTAACTTCGCTTATTAACAACAACTTAGGGGCGTGATCATGTCTAAAATGCTTTAAAAAATCGAATTTGAGTATTTTTGTAATTTTCGGTCGTAGCGCCACCTTGCACCGGATATACACTCTAGAGGTTGTAAGGTGTCTATATATCAAATATGAAGTCCATCCGACAACTCCATCGATATAACGGAAGCTTTCGCATAACGAGTGGCAGCATATAATTCTTCTTTGGCATCTTCCAGAAGAACGAAAAAAAGGTTGATTTCCTTCGTAGCCTAAATTGTTAAAAATCACGGTGACGTTGAAAGGGCAATGTCGTTAACTACATCCCTTGTTAACAAATGGGAGATTCCCCTAACATTACAAAACTGGACTCCGGATCAATCAAGTTTTTAGTTTGTGCCTTTTGAATGCAATATTTCTCCTTAAATTAGAAATTAAAATTGTATTAAATAATATAAATCTAGAAAATCGGACGCGGGCCCTCTTTTACCTGGGCCCGCCCGCATTGCGGCCCAGAACGTTACGCCACTGCTCTAATTTATCCATATGCATTATCAACTGAAGGCGTACGATAGGCAAAGCATTTGAAGTTAGCATATAATAATGAAATTCTTTAATGAGAACACTCCAATATTGTTTCACTCAGTGGCGGATCCAGAGATACTTTATTTCGTATAGCTGTATTTCAAAAATTTACAGCAGAGAAAACTTTGATTTGTTTGTGCATAACTAGAAATATGAACTTTTGGGAACACCGGGTTCATATTCCATGATAAAATTTAGCAATAAACAGGAAAATATGATAAATTTATACTTAAAATATTAATTTCAAAGGAAAATGTCGATAAACATTGCTGCGAGGGATAATGCCCGTCTAAAGTAAGCTTGGAACGAACACTGGCTAATGGTTACTGTGAATGTGTTATTGATTTTATGAAGGATAGTTAAGTTTACTTAAGCCACGGCTAGTTGATCGATGACCCAGAATCCATAGGAGTAGCTAAATCCTATTAGCTTCGTAGCTTGCGTTTACACGAAATAAACGAATCAGGATAGAATTTTTACTTTCCTGATCGTGAACTTAGGAGCTAAAATAAAACGAAAATTTACATTTAGTCCTATATTATTGTTATTTTCTTTTTTTCCCTTTTTGAATCGACAATATCGTGATTTAAATATTGTTTTCTCAGAGCCAGATCTAGCATAAAAAAGAGATTTGGTTTCACTATTTGCAATCAATATAGTAAGAATCATAGAATCAGAAAATTTAAAACTAGTCAACTGAGATCGCATTTACTTTTTATGATGACTAGCAATATCCAACAATACCTTTTAACATGATTGAACAATAACTTAATTATGACTATTTCATGAATACCTATAATGACATATTATTCACAACAAATATTGGGAAACATTATTCCTTAATTATTTAACAATTTTTATGTTCTTTATAACTCAAAGATTCATTTTATGATACATTCAGTTGATTTGCCTATTCAGTATACACTTCTTAGAATGCTTAGCTTATGCCATCTATTTTCTTCGTCAGATGTCACATACGTATTATAAGTTGGTTTAGTGGTAGCGTAATTAAGTTCGTTACTAACATCGAATGAAAAGTTTTCCAATGAAGAAACTGTAATCGAATGCACTTTAAATTCTCTCCAGGACTTCAGTTCAAAACGACACTAATTCTGGACATAATTTTACGAAATGAAATGCATTGAGAGCCTAAGCGACAGTCTCCCTGTGAATCATCTTTTGCGGTAACGTGTATTGGATCTTTAGACCGAGAAAACATTTATGAATTTAATGTATTTACGACCTTCAGGCGTCTCAGGCTCAGGCCGGGATACAGTGATGGAGAGGCTATCGGAAGGTAGTCGGCCAGGACCTAGTTTCTAGGTGCCATCCCGGTATTTATCTGGTATGACGGAGGAAAAACTGGAAGGATCTAGACGACCACTAGGATCCACCCCAGGACCTTCTGATTGCTGAACCAAAGCTCGATGCTTTTCTGTTTTTATTTACTGAAGCTGTTGATTCAACTTAACTTAGATAACACGCACGTAATATGGCAAGGGAAATGTAAATTTAATTATCAGTATCTATCAATATGTGATCATGCAATTGTTTATCAGCTGTGTCGAAAAACTTCACATACTCAGCCCGATATTCTACTGGTTGTGGCTGTAGACTTCATATCTGGACTAGGATGGCATGTGGGTTAGAGCAATGCTCCTGTTCTTCCTTATTGAATTTTTTCTACTGCTTTCCTCAGTTTCACCAGGCGAAGGTCAGAATTATACCATAACGCCCTAGCCGGTATATATTCCTCATCCCTTTCGCTGGTAGAGTGCTCATTGAGAGACTTCATCCCTCAGACGTGAAGGGATTGGTTTACAGTTGCTTGCTTCGCTTATAAGGTTAATTAAATCAAGAAATATACAGATTTCGATTAGGCTCTAAATGCTTATTTACTTTCTAAACGAGCTTGTGCGTTTCTAAGGACGGGATCCATAATTTATGGTAAAATGATTCCGAACGATTCCGTTCAACGAACTCTGGCGGGAATTAAACCCGTAATAACGGCACACAGAAAGCGAACGTGATAACCTATCGGCCACAACGAGGTCAAAAATTATTTAGCATATTGGCATACTTTTAACACAAAAGTATCCAATCCTGCAGCAGGTGGAAATGTAATGGCCGGTGCAACCGAGAACTTAAAAGGACAGCTAATGACAACGTTAGGCGGCTGACAGCGTGGATGAAAAGCGAAGAGCATGCGATACAGGAAGGAGATAATAAATGAAGTAAAGAAGATAAGCGGAAAGAAATGGTCAGGTAAGAAGGAAAATGCGATGAGGAAGAGGAAGAAACAGAAGAAGCAGAAGAGAAATGGTGCACGTGGTAAACGTTTGGGTGATACATATAACAGCAAATAAATGTCTTCTGCATGAATAGTATACATATATTAGAAGCAGGGAAGAGTAAATTAATTATTATTTGTCTATATACATCTAGAGCAGTGATTCTGCAAGATCCTACCCTATGGGGGGGTGTTACTACCCCAAATTCTCGAACTTTTAAATTTTTCGAATCAAAAATCGATAGAAATCCTGCAAAACTGCATTTACACCCTTCCAATTTTGACTTTACACTCCCCCCAAATTTGAAATCCTGGCAGAAACCCTGTCTAGAGAGGTAGACAGATATATAGTTCTGAATAAAACATTCAGATGTTTATTTCCGAAACGGTTTGTCATCGCTAAGAATGTAAACAAAATACATAATAGGAAGAGATTTACACCGGTTTATGTCGAAATTGATCGACCAAACCCCCGCAGTTAGGCGGTTATGCTCGTGTATAAATACTGTACTAGGATTGGAAATAGGGAGGCTTGAGCCCTCTACAGGCCATCCCTACAACCTAACTTACCAGAGTTTCACCCCAGTTTTACCACTAAGTAAATAGCGTATGTCACATAGACACAGGGTCTGAGCGCTACCTGCCCCATTCCTGTCTGCGGAAGAATGTTCGCCGAGGGACGCATGCCTCATAATCAAAGGTGCTTGTCAGCTCCATACAGGATATAGGCTATGTAATTTTATGCTGCATTCAAGTAAATGATCGTTTCTATCGGTGATTCGACCTGACTTCTCCCGGGGGAAGTGTCACCTCCAATACGGTTAATAATCCCGCACTTCAATTTCAAAATTTTACTGGCAAACTATTTATTGATTCCATAGTAATGAAACCCAGCTCGCCCATTAATTAAGAACAGCTCTACCGATTCAAACCCAAATTTGGCTTCATAGCTGAGGTGAACTGGCCTTATAGCTTTCGATTTATAAATATTTTAAAATATACTTACAGTTTGTATGGAGACAGCGCTCTGGTCCTATTTGTGCAACACTTCAGGATGGTTCAAACAATTGAAGCTGAAACCTGACTTGACGCTAGAATTAACTTATAATCCGTGCAGTCTAACAATGATTGGACCAATTCATACTAAAATTTAGTTTGAGAACAGAAGCTATTATTTACTCTTGAGGATTTGGGTATTTAGAAAGAGCACTGCAGCCCATTTTAGGTTGCACACACGAAAGGCAAAGACCAGGGTTTCTGCCAGGATTTTCAGTTTAGAAGGGGAAAGGTGAAGTCAAAATTGAAAGGGTGTAAGTGGACTTTTGCACGGATTCTATTGATTTTTTACAGCAAAAAAATTAAAGTTGGGAGGGTGTTGTCGATATTTTTGGAGGGTAACACTCCCTACAGGGGGGAGGGGGGTCTGGCGGAATCACTGGCTGAGACGGCTACTAGTAGGCCTAAGTCTCTTGTGTTACTTGAGAGACCTACAAACCAAGAGACTAATATAATGCGTACGACTCTAAAGGTCATGGGGTGAGTTCGTGTGTACCCATCATGTTGAAAGATTCAATATTAGGTCCCTACAGTGCTAGAAGAGGGATAGAAAAGGCAAGAGAACGTTTGCACCTAGTGGCTGTGATTAACACATTTAAATAGTCAATAATATGACTCAATAATAAAAAGGCAGGGGAACACTAATTCCAAAATTTAAAGGAGTAATGGAACAGTGTTTCCCCTCTCCGAGCTCAGGGTCCCAAACAACTTCTGTCCCATTCAAATGAGGCATCGAAAGTTGTTCTAAGAACCTGAATGCACGTGACTCTGTATATGTGAAGACCTTCAAAATATAACAAAGCAAGTTTGTTAAAAGAAAGAAAATACAGTTTTCCAAATAGAAAAATAGCTCCGCTTAGATGAACGCTTGATTTCCATGACATTCTATGATTTCCAGTAAGGTTTTCCTTGTCTGTAAAATTCAGAACTAAATTTCTCCGCATCTGGCAATTCTGGATGTTAGAAAACTAAACATAAAGACTTCTAAATTAAATTAAATTGGTAAAATGGAACTCTTAGTCCATTATATTCAGGAAATACAACAAAACTATAGCATTTATTACACATACATATGATTAAATCGTTTACAATACAACAAGTTTCATTGAAATAAGATAAAAAAAGACAGTTAACTAATGTTTCGCAAAGACTAGAGGCATAAGCACTTTAAAAGTAATTAATAAATAAAACTATTATTCATTTTTCTTTATATAAATTCTGCGGTCCATCTAGTGTCCTTTAGGTAATGAGCGTTTATCCTTAAATTAAATGATACATAAAAATAACAGTGAAAATTGACCTCCAGATAAATTGTTCAAATAAATAGGTATAACTTATTTTTGAAATATTTAATAACATAAAACAATAAAATATTTAAATATCATTGTGTATAATTAACGGCCGAAAAGAGTGCACTTTACAAGACTATAAATAAAATTCAATTCTAAACGTAAATAAAAAGTTCTTTTTGTAGAGTATAAAGCCTTTAAGATTTCATAAAAGAGGTCCTTATTTGCTGTTTGATATAGTACAACATTTTACGGCTATTAACTCAATATAAAGAGAAAAAATGATAATGAAACCAAAGTAATAAATAAAGGAAATCTTAAATTTAATAATCTTTCTCCCTGCTACATTAGATACGTATATATATACGTAAACGTATATACACTCTTCCATAAAGAAAAATAATGTCCACAATAAAAGTAGCAGAAAATGAATTTTAATAAAGAAGCATTTTCTGTCATCAGTGTTTATAATAGCACGCTTTGGGAACCGAGGTTGGCCATTAGCCCCCCGCTTAGTGATTTTGTTTCATTAATAATTCATATACTTATCTCCTGGGTTTTATATAGAATAGGAAGTGCTTAGAAAAGGAAGAAGGAAGAGGTAAAGAGAATAAGGAAAGAACACACACAAAAAAAACCAGAAGAAGATGAAGAAAAAGAGAAGAAAGAAGTTTTAGCTAATTAATGCCAAATAAATGAGACCTTCGACCAAACACATTTTCAAGGGTAATTAAGCCTTATAACAAAGGCATTCAAATAGAAACAGAGACATCTGGTGTTAAACGCAAGAAAACAGTTTGCGCCAAAATATGATGTAATCACCGCTGAGTAGAGCTCTGGTAGGTCTTTTCTTTACAACAGTTCGAAGCAATTCCATTTAAGAGTGGGACTATGTTCGGAAAAGATTCTTTTCTTCTTTTTTTTTTTCATTTCCTGAAGGAGAACGAGTGTTAAATTGCTTGCTGTGTTCTTTCCGATGGATCCAAAAAAGGTCTTATTTGGGCTTTTCGAAAAGATCTTTGCATTTAACGTTAGTTACGAAAGGGAAAACCCCGGGAACTAATTTGAAGAGATTTCTTGTAAATTCTTCTGTGATTGTAACCGTATAATAGTATAATCACTAAACGTCCTCACGCTTTATTACAGATAATGTTTTTGTGACTACTTTAGTAAAAAAAAATTGTCAAATTCGCGTTGATAAACTCTCTCTCCGCTTAGATTACAAAAGAATGGAATTTAATAATGATAAAATGTATTTTATCATAATACAAAAAGAAGATTATCACACAAAAACAAGTTTTTAATTTGATAGTGATAAAACGTAAAATATCAGAAAAATGAAATAAAATTTTTCAAACTAGACTTGCTAAGTCACTTAATAGCAATCCTAAATATGTGCCCCAATGATTCGTATGCTTTAACCGAACACTTTTGTTAACTGATTTAAAAGCAATTTCTCAAATACATGTCAGAAATAAAAAATTAAAAGTTCACTTTTGCTGGAAAGTCGTTCATTCTGCATCTAGACTAGTTAGTGTTTCACAAACTTTCGAAACACGTAGACCACCAAATAGAAAATTTATATGTATACAAGAACCAGCAAATTCACAGTTCGGATACACATGAATCATTAAAGGAAAATTATGTACCCTTCAGTCATAAAAAAAAATAGAACAAAATTATGAAACACATGCTACGAAGTGAAATTAGTAGTTTATTCCCGTTGGAAATAGAAGTAATCATTCAACATTTTAATTTGATTATTATAAATATTATTAATTAAGGCGTATACGCGAACAAAATTCTATGTTCTATATTTTTAACGTGTGTAACATAACTTTTATTCGCGCATACATCTCAATTAGCTTTGAATAGAAATGTTTACGCTTAGATTCAAATAGATATAGCCGATGAGAAGACATTTTTTTCTTTTATGCCAGGAAAATTGCACAATATCGAACCAGTATCCAATGGGGGAAGTCAGTATTTCACGTATTTTGTTGATTACATATTTTTGATTCAGTGTTGCCAGTGTAACTTTTGAGAATTTGAAAAAAAATCTTCCATTGTTCACTTTTTTTGTTTTAATTGTGGATTGTACGTGAAAGAAAACAACAATAAATGTAAACAGTAGTTGGTAAGACCTCAAAAATGTCATGCATTCAACTCATTTTTTAAAAACAGTGTCCAAAACTTATTCATAGAATCTTTGTTATTGCATTTCCTGAGAAAGCTTGCGGATCATCTAATGAACTTGCGGAGACTACACTTTCAGACAATGTTGTGAGGTTTTCGTCGCAATATTTTACCTCAAAATACTGAAAAATTTCGCGGATGCTAAATTATCTTTAAAAATTACTGGAAATTCAAACAAAAAATACCAAAAAGATTCAACAAAATTATCCGGTTTTTAATTTTTTCCTTTTGGCCCAGATTTTCCCGTTTACCGGAAATTTCCCTCCACCTGCCAACACTGCTTGCAGAAACTAATCAGGGCCCTGTTGCATAATAAATTACAACTTAATACTATTATAGTAACATCTATCTCAAGAACGCGATAAACCTGATTGCAAAATGGAACAATCAAACAGTTTATTATTCCTTTCGATATCATAAATGCACTTCAACAGACAAGTGAATATTTCCTTATGGAGACGTGCTCCCTGTACACGAAAAATTGCTTTAAATTAATTCATTTTGCTGAAAATTAATATCTGGATTGTCGCGCTCTTCAGACGGACATCACTAATATTATTAATAGCTTGTAATTGATTATACAACAGCCCTTGGAGATTTGAAACCTAGGTCAAACAACGTAAAATCTAAGGGCAGAACATTATTACGTTATATAATTTTCCTCTATCTACTATAATATAAAATGGTGGGGATGCTCACAAGGATGGATTTTGGTTTCATTGTTTGGCCTGGCCCTCGGATTGGAAGGGGTACAAAAATAGGTAGTATAGCGGGCAATAATATGAATTTGGTTTGTCTGGAAACTTTTGGTCTGGCCGGGCCAAGGGCAAAATCCACCTCTGGGAATGCCTATAACGTATTCGAAGAAGAAAAATATTACAATCGGTACGAAATTCGTATCCAAATTCAATACATTGCTACATTTCGGTAATAATGTCTCACAAAATTCTTTAAAAAAAAATGATAAATTTTATTTTGTATGGGCCATTCTGGTAACTTTTGACTTCGGCCCGTCACGATTATCCGTCACGTTTTAGTTAAAATCCACCATCACGAACATCCATGCCCCTGCCGGGATTCCGACCCGGGACCTTCGAGTCGTTGGCCTAACGTCTTAGACCGCACGGCTACACGGTCGGCTTTTTTTTCTTTTATAAAGGAAGCATATAGAATCTAATATTAGGGAAAGAAACAATAACACTTCTTTTGAAGCTCCCCGCCATTTTGTCGATTTTTTACTGTTATGGAAATACGAGAGACAATATTCCAAGATTGGAAAGCAGGTGTTCATGGAACTCTGTAATATGAAATTAAAAGTGTTCTAAAGTGAGATATTTGACAGGGAGGAACTTATGATGTCATTAACTGGGCCATCAAATAACTCAGTTAGAATTGAATTCTTTTTTGCAAAACACTTTCAAATTCATATCACAGAGTTTCATAAGCACCATGGAACCTACTTTCGAAAAATTGTTTACTATTCGTCTTTCTTTAGTTTTCAAAAAACGAGAAAAGGGTGGGGCACTGTGACAACGAGCGTTAAGTTTGGAAACTACAAATGATTCGCTACAACTTAGTATATTAAGTTTAGTGTAAAGCAACGACCTCTAACGATAGATGGCAGCACTACCTCCGTATTCCTTTAATGTATTTTTCTCGTTGTTCGAAATCGTAATGTTGCTCCTAGAAATTAAAGCTTAGAGAGTTCATAACCAATTCAAGAGTTCTATCTGTGCCGATCTTTTTTGTTCATTGTTGAAATCGCTTGATTGTTGTTGTGACGATCTGAACCTATAACAACGTAGGCTGTTTCAAACAATGAACAAAAAGGAAAAATCGGCACGGATTCAACTCTTGAATTGGTTATGAACTTTCTTCCCTGAAAGTTTGAACTCTCTAAGCTTGAATTTGTAGGAGCAACATTACGAGTTCGAACAAGAAAAATACATTACAGATATAAGCAGGTGCTGCCATCTGAAGTTAAAGAAATGAACTAGCTTTATAGTAGCCTGAAGAAATGTACAGTACTCGCAATATGTTTAAATGTTGTTCGTATTATAACATTTAAAAATACGGATGAAATCTACAAAGAAAAGTACATTCAGGACTGTGGAATAGAAGAACACACAAAAAAATGAGCCTATGCAATTAGTATGGCATTCTTAATGTGGTAATAATTAATGCGTCGCATGCATTACCATCAAGATTGAATTCTTTACATATGTTAAATGGAGATTTACATGCTCACGTGTGTGTAAGCAGCAATTAGTATAACATTAAAACGATATACTGTTAAAGCTACAAGATATTATACACATGGATATATATATATAAATACATATAATACATGTCAACGAGTAATTATTATTACCCGCATGTAATAAACATTATTTCTTTTTAGATCATTTATCAGATCGAAGCAGCACGACCACTTACAACTCATTCTTTGTAGTAGTAATAATTTAGTTTGTTTTTAGAAGAACGTTTCTCTGATTTAGTCAGAACATGATGCGTTCATTCTAAAAGATCCAGTAGGGAACTTGAGGTCATAAAACACCTATGTTATTTCCAAGCATTTTAATATATTAGGACAATAAGAGTGTGAACTTGTATGGACGGGATCTGGATTTTTTTTTTTTTTTTTTTTAAGTGGACTGGGAACAACTTTTAAATAATGTAGATTGTACGGGTTCAGCTCAACCAAGATCCTGGCTGGGTCGCCATTTATAACAAGCGGTTTACGCAAATTGCTCACTAGGAGATGAACTCAAGATCACGTGCACAAAAAGAGAGAATGCGTAACACACGACCAAGCAAAGATCATAGATTTAATAGTAATACTATAGTTTCGGTTCTTAATACTTAATAGAAGAGGGGATAAACAGCTACTATGTATCAGGGATTCCGTCAGGATTTTCAGTTTGGGGAGGAGAAGTAAAGTCAAAATTTGGAGGGTGTAAGTAGAGTTTTATACGGTCTCTATCGATTTTTTACAGCAAAAATGTTATAAAGTTGGGGTTGGGTGTTGTCGAGGATTTTGGACCTCCCTTCCCCCAGGTATAGCGGAATCACTAGCTACTATCCTTCTACTGTCCCTAACGTAATTCAAGACACCGTTTTAGGTTCAGTCCAAAGATTTGCCTATACCGAGGCTAAAATCCTTTGCGCTGAACAATGATCAGTGATCCTGCCAGACCCCCTTGTCGGGGTTGCATCCCCCAATTTCTCATGCGCACCCACAATTTTATTTTTACGGTCAGAAATCGATAGAAACCGATAGAAATCTTCATTTACACTCTACCAATTTTGACTCTACACCCCCACAAACTGAAAATCCTGGAGGAATCCCTGACCATAACGATCGGAACAGCTGTCACCTCTTTTATTCGCCTTATAATGATACTAAGAGAGCATGAGTCTGCTTCTTAATCTTACATAATTATAACGGAACATGCTCCCAGGAACCACAAAATCATTTTCTGGAACCAATTCCAATGAACAACAGTTGTTTGTCCGGAAGGCCTAATTAAAATACTTAGGTCTTATTTTCCACACATATCAGACCTTATTCGTTTGTCTTCTTTCTCCGCGCTTCTGTTTGTATTTCTTTTTGTATATCCTTTCAGCATGTTTGAAGCACCTGTCGTTGACAATGAGACAAGAAAAAAGACAGAAGAAAATGAAACTCGATACGCTACACATGATGATGAGATAGCCATTGGCTATTACCAATACAAGTAATTTTTGTGATGGGTTATTATTACTATTACTATCATTACAAAGTCGGTTCTTGGTCACCTGCCTTCTTTTTTAAGTTCATTCTTTCATTAAACATAAAAGGGAGTTGTATATTGTATAGAATAGTAAGACTGCATACACCCTAAATACTAAGACAAAACTAAATAACCATTGATAGTTGGGAACATACATACGCCTCAGAGCGGCGCTAAAATGCCTCTTTTACAAATGCATGCCACGGGAGCGTCTTATTTGCAGGTACAGAGACATACAAGACAGGACACAACGTGTCATTTAAACGTAACATAATATTATTGCCGTCATTAGATTCAATTGGACATGATATTTTTTCGTTATATTGTATGTCGCACATGTAATCAATTAGACAAATGTTTTCTGACATTCCAATCCGCAACCCAAATTCTATGTTTAAAATCTGAAGACTTGAAGTAAATGAAGTAAGGATTTAAGAGTCATTTTATATCGTACAAAAAAATAAATAAATATCAGACCAATCGACATAATTAAGAAAAATGAACGACCCTCGTAATTTAATTTCTCTACAGATGAACACGCTCTACCATCTATCAACACCTAGTAGAACAATCAATCAACGCGTCTTGACCTTGATTTTCATTTATATTTTTGGGCCAACAAAACATATTTATTTCTGTAAATACAGTGACTTATTTTTTTCAAAACAATTAAATTTAAATAAGTATTTATAAGTTTTAAATTATTTTTACTTCTTTTCCGACAGAATACAGGGTGTGGGACAAAAACGGACATTTTTTTAAAAAATATAGCAAAACTGGTAACTGCGTTTTATTATTTAAAAAAATCAAACACATTTACTGCATCATTACATATTGCCATTTGTAAAATTTACGCACAATGACATTTATATTTTGAAAATGGCGTCCGACAGGTGACCACAAATTCAGTGTTGACACTCGGACAATTTGTGATTGAAATCGTTCTTGTCACGTTCCAACATTTGAATAGGAATGTTTCTGATTTCAATACGAATGTTTTTTTTTTTCAATTCTTTGTGGACTGAATCAACGTCCGTTACATAGAGAGTCACAGTGCGGTCTGCGGTTCTCCTCAATGGGAATAACGTGTCCTTTCTTTTTCGAGGAGCAGTCACGTTCGCATCTCAATGGTATGCCAAGTTGATTAACACATTCCTCGCACCTGAATTGCCATTTTGGTTCCAGCAAGATGACGCTACTATCTGTAGCCATTTCGGTCCTACTGAGGGCATATTTCAATGGAATTTTCACAGTTTTGTTCAAGATTTTCCAAATGTTAAATTGTGTTCTAGTCATTGATTCCGCCACCACCCAAAATTCTCGAGAGCACCTCCCCCAACTTTAAAATTTTTTAATGGTAAAAAATCTATACAAATCGTGCAAAACTCTACTTAAACCCTCCCAATTTTGTCTAACACCCCCAAAAACTTAAAATCCTATCAGAATCCCTGGTTCTAGTATTACTAAAGTTTAGGATCAGTAGACATTTTTTTTAAAATTATCTTTGCCCCTTTCTGGAACAGACTGAAATATATATTTTACACCTCCATGAAGCAAAATTTCTTTATCTCTGGCACTGGGGATGTGACAAAATGAATATATAGTCTGTTCCAGAAAGGGGCAAAGATAATTT